>CAUYRT010034307.1:0-41191 GCA_963574885.1 Lepilemur ruficaudatus | reverse complement strand
CATGAGTGTTGATCTATAAGTTTTAGTAATGAGTAAAT
This sequence comes from Lepilemur ruficaudatus, assembly GCA_963574885.1. Classification (NCBI taxonomy): domain Eukaryota; kingdom Metazoa; phylum Chordata; class Mammalia; order Primates; family Lepilemuridae; genus Lepilemur; species Lepilemur ruficaudatus. Next base: position 41,153 of record CAUYRT010034307.1, on the reverse strand, counting down.
ATGGTTTTTGTTTTTTCATTCTTGTGATAATTCGTACTTAAAAGGATGGTCTCCAGTTCCATCCACGTTGTTACAAAAGGTAATTTGTTCACCATTTTTTTTTTATGGCTGAGCAATACTCCGTGGTATACATATATCACATTTTATTGATCCACTCATGTATTGATAGGCATTTGTATTGATTCCACATCTTTGCGATTTTGAATGGTGCTGCTATAAAATTCGAGTGCAGATGTCTTTATTGTAGAATGTCTTCTTTCCTTTGAGTATCTACCTAGTAGTGGGATTGCTGGATCAAATGGTTGGTCTACTTTTAGTTCTTGAGGCATCTCCATACTAGTTTCCATAAAGGTTATGCTAGTTTGCAGCCCCACCAGCAGTGTATGAGTGTTCCTATCTCTCTGCATCTGCACTAGCATCTGTTGTTTCAGGACTTTTTGATAAAAACCATTCTCACTGGAGTTGGGTGATTCTTAATCAGAAGATGACTTGAGGCTCAGAGAAGAATTGCAATCTTTCTACTAGGTTAGAGAGATTCAGGTAAACCCAATCATCAGGGATCACCAAGTCTTGAAAGGTTTATTTTCAGATCATTTCCAACCTACTGTTAACTTTTTCAAACCATAAAAAGAAGAAGAAATGTGTTTCAGTCAAAAAAGCTTTCTGCTTTTGTTAATTTTACAGGAACAGCAGACTGCCATTGCTTATTTTTCCCAAGACCCTGAATTATTTTCTTAATATCCTCTCATATATAAAATTGTCAAGCCCAGGATCTTCCATAGACTTTACTGATTCATGCCAATAAAGGCACCATCTGCACCCATAGGGTTATAAGGAAACTGTATTTCCAAGTATGGATCATTATTAATTATCAAGCCAGGTGTCTAATACTTCCAATGTCTTCTAGAGCCTGTATAACTGAACTTAGAAAGCTCTCCAAACCTGTATCTACATGCAAAGCGAGGCAAACAACAAATAAAATTATCAGAGTAATTCAATATAAAGATAAATATATTTACCTTGCAGAGCCACTTGTATGGTTGACTGGTATGAAGCATATTTTTAGATGGCCAACACAGGTTCTAAAGAGAAATGCAGAAGGATAGCACATTAAAACTTTTTTCCAATTAGAGGTATAATCCATTCTAATGAGTTGCTGCCATGTAATTTGCAAGCAGTTCTATATCATAGTGGGATACCACTTCCAGACATAATGACAATCCCAAATGCCAGAGAAAAGATCTTTGCTATATCAATCCATCCATGCATCTATTCAACAAATATTTATCTTATTAGTCCCCAAGTCTTATTTAGATGCCATGATACAGCAACGAACAAAACAGATAAAGTGACTACCCTCATGGATCTTATAGTTTAGTGGGAGAAACTGACAATAAACATGAAGAAAAAAATAATTTCAGATAGCAATAAATGCTACAAAGAAAATAAAACACAGTAATAAAACAGAGTGACTGTGGTGTTGGGAAACTGTATCAGGTGATTGAGAAAGGCCTCTTTGAGGAGGTAACACTTGAGTTGAAACCTTAATGATACGAAGGAGCGACCAACGGGAAGATCTGGGGACAAAGGAAGAGGGAATAGCAAATGCAAAGACCCTGAAGTAAGATAGAACTTGGTCTGACTGAGGAAGAACAAGGACAATGTGGCTGTAACAGAGAGAGGAAGGGAAAGAGTGACTAGAGATGGATCATTAAGTAGGCAAAGCCATATTGTTTTGGGCTTTGTAGGCCATGGAGAAGATTATAGAGTTTTTTCTAAGTGCCATGGTAAAGCAAAGAGCCTATGTGGACTGATGGAAGCATGATACCTGAAGATATATTTGGGTTCTTATTGGTAGCAATAGCTACTGTGTATCAAGCCACTACACTGTGCTGAGATGCTTTAAAAAGCATCATTTCATTTCATCAGTGTTTTGTAGTTCTCCTTGTAGAGATCTTTCACCTCCTTGGTTAGGTATATTCCTAGGTATTTTATTTTCTTTGCAGCTACTGTAAATGGTATGGAGTTCTTGATTTCACTCTCACCTTGACTGTTATTAGTATATAGAAACGCTGCTTCTTTGTGTACATTGATTTTGAAACCTGAGACTTTACTGAATTTATTTATCAATACTATGTGTCTTTTGGAGTAGTGTTTAGGGTTTTCTAGATATAAGAACATATTGTCAGCAAATAACAAGTTTGACCCCTTATTTCCTAGATATAAGAACATATTGTCAGCAAATGGCGATAGTTTGACCCCCTATTTCCCAATTTGTATGACACTTATTTCTTTCTCTTTTCTGATTTCTCTGGCTAGGACATCCAGTACTATGTTCAATAAAAATTGTGACAGTGGACATTCTTGTCTGGTTCCAGTTTTTAGAGGGAATGCTTTCAACTTTTCCCCATTCAGTATGATGTTGGCTGTGGGTTTGTCATGTATGGATTTTGTTATTTTCAGGTATGGTCCTTCTATGCTTAATTTGTTGAGGGTTTTTTTTTTATCATGAAGCAGTGCTGGATTTTATCAAATGCTTTTTCTGTATATATTGAGACAATCATATGGTCTTTGTTTTTACTTCTTTTTTCGTAGTAAATCACATTTATTGATTTATGTATATTGAACTATCCTTGCATCCCTGGGATGAAATGCACTTGATCATGATGAATTATCCTTTTGATATGCTGTTGAATTCAATTTGCTAGTATTTTGTTGAGGATATTTGCATGTATGTTCATAAGGGATATTGGTCTGTAGTTTTCTTTTTTTGTTGTGTCCTTTCCTGGCTTTGGTATCAAGGTGATACTGGCTTCATAGAATGAGTTAGGGCAGGTTCCCTCCTTCTCAATGTTACGGAACAGTTTCAGTAGAATGGGTACCAGTTCTTCTTTGTAGATCCAATAGAATTCAGCTGTGAATCCATCTGGTCCAAGGCTTTTTATTGTTGTTGTTGGGAGATTTTTAATTACTCTTTCAATCTCGCTACTCATTATTGGTCCATGTGGGATTTCTATTTCTTCCTGATTCAGGCATGGGAGGTTGTGTGTTTCCAAAGATTTATCTATCTCTTCTAGCTTTTCTGGTTTGTGTGCAAAAAGGTTTTCATAGTATTCACATATGATATTTTGTATTTCTGTGGTACTGGTTGTAATGTCTCCTTTTTCATTTTGGATTGATCTTATTTGGTTCCTTTCTCTTCTATTTCTGGTTAATCTAGCTAGTGGTCTATTGATTTTGTTTATCTTTTCAAAAATCAACTTTTTCTTTCAGTAACCATTTTGTATTTTTGTTTGTTTGTTTCCGTTTCATTTAGTTCTGCTCTGAGCTTTGTTATTTCATTTCTTCTGCTATCTTTGGGTGTGATTTGTTCTTCCTTTTCTCATTCCTTGAGGTGTGACATGAGGTTTTTAATTTGTGATCTTTCTGACTCTTTGATGTAAGCATTTAAAGCTATAAACTTCCCCTTTAGCATTGCTCCTTCTGTATCCCATAGACCTTGGAAGCTTGTGTCCTGTGTCATTCAGTTTGAAAAATCTCTTGATTTCCATCTTAATTTCCTCATTGACCAAAGGATCATTTACCAGCAGGTTGTTTAATTTTCATAAACCTCTCAACAATCCTATAAAATGTGACCGTTCCTATATGAGACAACAGAACCTTAGAGTTCACCCAAGGTCACACAACTAAGTAGTGAAAGCGGGATTTGAACTCATGTCTGTCTGACACCAAAGTTAAAGACTATTAATCACTATACAAAGTAAGATTTATTATTAAACCAAAGTATACTTAAGTTGGAGTAACCACATAAGTTACCATTTATAAATAGCTTACTATGTGCCAGGCACTAAGTAGAAGTCAGTTAATATTCAACATTATCCTATGAGATAGGTACTATAGTGATGCCATTTTGTCAATGACTAAATTGTGGCTGAGAGAGACTAAGGACCCATGGTTACAGAATTGAGAAGTTCAAACCTAGATCCATCTGACTCCAAAGCCCATAGTAATAGTATTTCCCCACAATGCCAAATGTCACTTGTCTTTAGGACTATTTCCATTCAAATTTTAGCCTAGCTTGGACACTTGTCACTATCCTGCTCCTTTATGCATAGTCATCAAGAGCTCTGAAGGGACAGCAAAAATCCTATGATCAGAATTCAAATTGAATGAAGGTAACATTTGCAAGCTAGCTCTCTTCTCTGGTCCCTTTACAGGCAAAGGACACAGTACATCTGTGTGAAGACAGGAAGCTGCAAGATTTCTTTGTATGTCTGTGTCTAAGAGACAATGACTCCTCTGTCTTAGCTATGAATAGAAAAGAAATGATTAGATAGGTCTGTAATGTCTGCATAAATGTTAAGATCCAAGCATCTGGCAGTAATGTACCCTGAACAACCTCTAGTATCCACCCCTCTCTGTGTGCCCAACAATGTTGGGGAATCCTAAATACCCCTTTCTATTAGGAAAAGGGAAGATAAAAGAGAGCTACCCTGTGGATGTTTTATAAGTTGAAAGTTTAAGGTAGATATTACTTAAGTATTAGAAAGCACCAGACAATGGAATATTACTCAGCCATTTAAAGGAATGAAGTACTGATACATGCTACAGTATAAATGACCATTCAAAATATTATGCTGTAAAATAAGCCAAATGCAAAATGCCACAAATTACGTGATTCCATTTATATGAAATTTCCAGAATAGCCAATTGTACAAAGACAGAAAGTAGATTAGTTGTTTCCAAGTGTTGGAGAGCTTGGGATAATGGGTAGTGACTTGTAATGGGTTTGGGTTTCTTGGAGAGGGGTGATAAAAATATTCTGAAATTAGATAATGTTGATGGTTGCACAACATTGTGAATATACTAAACACCCACTGGTGTTTATTCCATTTTATACCTAAGGTGAATTTCATGGTATGTGAATTATATCTCAATAGAGCTGCTATTAAAAAGCATATATTTGGTGAGGTACTAGTAACAATATATAATATTAACTATATACATATATATATATTCAATATCCATGCAAGTCTTAGAAGCTATCTAGACAAAAGCACTTATGACAATTAGGATCTAGACCCCACAGAAACTCAACCCTGATGATATTTTCCTTTCATCTTTGTGTTTCTATTTTCATTTAGTGTCCTAATAAAGAGTCTTCTTGTAGCTCCCAAGAATGCAAGCAATGGAGAGTTTCAAGATTCAATCAGTAATAAGAGGACTATTATCTTAAATGTGTTGGTAGATGCTGGCACTGGCCATTCATTTGCTAGCATTAGAGTTAGAAGAGATTAAGAGAAAAATGTAGAGCTAACTGAAGCTTTTGGAACCCCTAATTTCTTATGCTAGAGATAACATCACAAGGCACAACTCTTAATATTAATTATGATGATGATTGCATTAGTGATGATAATTAAAATAGCAGCTAATGTTTTAGTACTCACTTTATGCTAGGCACTATATTAACTGCTTTAGGCAGATTATCTCATTTACTTTTCCCAACTTTCCTGTGAGGCAGATACTACTATTTACCCCATTTGACAGATGAGAAAAACTGAGACACAGAAAGGTTAAGCATCTTACTCCATGTCAAAAAATTGGTAAGTGGTGGGACCAGAATAGAAGTAGCCAGTCTGATACCTGAGCTCGTGTTCTTAGCCACTTCACCATTTACTACTTCCCAGTTGCTACGGTAATAATAATTATAGTAATGTTAACTAAATATTCTAACTACCTGCTTATAACCAGGTAGTCTACCTAAGAAGTAGATGCTATTATTGGTCCCCATTTTGTAGGTGAGGAAACAGAGGCATGGAGAGGCTTGGCAACCTGCCCAGGACATAAGATGACCAACTGGCCCAGAAAGTAATAGAGGGTAAAATCAAACCCAAGCAGTCAATAAACTCTGTCACCTCATTTTTTGACATTTTGGCCCTAACCTCACACTTAAGGGAAGATTCAGAACCCACCTGACCCATGAGGATCAACCACATTCATTATCCAGCCTACTCTAATCTGTAACATCAACCAATGTGGGTGACAGGCTGATATATCTCATCCCTTCCCTGCATATTGTGGCTGTTCTCTGTGCCACCCTGGTCCTTCTGGCCTATCTGTGGAACAGAGTGACTTTTCCCTCAAACATAAATCATGCAGTAGTAAGTACACTGACCAGCTTTTGAGTTGTAGAAAGACAGCTTTGGCTTTTCTCTTTTCATGTATTTTACATGACAGAGGACAACTGGCACAGGAAAATCCCCACTGCCTAGAGGCTGCAAACAGAGTTTTATAGGCTTCTCATCTAATTAAGAAAAGGTTGGATTTTTCAGGGTCTTTAGTATGAAATACATCCATTTTATTAGTTGAAAAAAGCTTCCCAAAATGAGGCATTAAGTAAAAGTGCTGATTGAATTTTATCACCCTAATTAGAAAATAAAAACGAATCTGATAATAGATTTTTAAATGATACTACCCTTCACACACAATAAATTTCTTTGATTTTTCCCCTCGTATATGCATTCAGATCTGTATAACCTATTTTAAAGCAAATACATTTTAAGGATAATGTTACAATATCTCTTGTCAGATGAAAATATGAAATATATTCTAACATCAGGACATAGGTAGTGCCAAAGTAGGGATTCTAAGGGCAATGAGGAAAAGTCTAGACAGTGATTTGAGGCTGGGAACAGTAGGCTGAGGGATAAATCCCCTATGGTTGCCAAAAATCAACAAAAGTAAATCAAAGCTCTGAGATCTAGAAGGTCAAAGCAAAGGGAACAGCTAGGTCTCTATAGTCTGGATTCCAAGAGGTCTGATATGCAAAAACAAAAGTGCCAACAATCAGATTGTCAATATGAACCTGAAACTGGGATAGAGTTTCATTGCCACAGAGGTCCCCCTCAACAACACACACATACACTGACTAGGTGGGAAATTTTCTCAGTATATGAGTGGAACTGGACTTAAAAGGATTAGAAAAGTGGCAGCAGCTGGCAATGGAAAGAATGAAGAAATCAGTAGCTATAGCTGGCTCTTAATAAATGTCAAAAAGTCTTTTATTAAGGAAGTGTTGTTCTTAATTATGAATATGCATGGACTGAGCTGGTAGGCAGCAGATCGCCTGAATGACTCTTTTAATGGGGACCCAGTGTCATCATGGAGTTACAGTGCCAAGGATAGCACACAGGAATGCTGCTGTCAACAGCACCTGCTCTGGACTCTTCTCTCTTGTCACTACATACTTCAGATGATGGCCTTCAAAAGGCTAGCCTATATTGAGCACATCTTATACAATGTGGAATGATTTATTTCTAAAGTCCTTGATTGAAGGAAAAATGATACTTTTGTGCTATTTCAAAGAAATCTTGTATTATTTAAGGGAATGGGCAGTAGCATACTTGGTACCCACAGTGGTGACCTTGGAGAATTCTTTCATGAAACCTGACTGGCCCAGTGAATATGAGTTAACATCCTGATGGTCAATCTTTTATGAATGTTGCATTTTTGAAGTATAACTCTATTTGTATTGCGGTCTTGCTAAATCATATTTTTTAATATCCCCTGTAGGAAATGCATCAGAAACCCCACTTACATGACAGCTGAGGAGAGGGGAAATGGAGAGTGACTTCTTAATGTGTATATTGGTATGCAGTTGCCTTTTGGAGTGATGAAAATGTTTTGGAACTGGGTAAAGGTGACATTTGCATAACATGTGAATGTACTAAACACCACTGAATTGTATACTTTTTAAGAAGTCAATTTTATGTTATGTGAATTTCATCTCAATAAAAAAGTACATTACTTGCGTTAAATAAACCTATACTTGATACTTTGTCCCAGGTATTGTGCTAGATTCTGAGTGTGCAAATAATAATCACAGTTAATTTTTGTTAAATCCTCATCAGGTTCCAGGAAATATTTTAAGCTCTGCACATACATTAACTAATTTCATCATAGCAACCCTCTAAAAAATGTACTATTAGTCCTATTTTACAGATAAGGAAACTGAGGAATAGGGAGATCAAGTAACTTGCCCAAGATATGATAACTAGTAAGTGGCAGAGCCAGGATTTAGACCCAGCCAGTTCAGCCCCAGAGACTGTCAATTTAAGAACTATGTTGCAGTGCCTCAGATGCAGACACCGGCTTCAAGAATTTCACAGTCAATTCATGGTGAGTGCCAAGAAAGCCCATAGGGGAGGTACCTAAGGAATGGCAGAGAACAGGAAAGTATTCAAGAAAAGATAACACCTGAGATTAATCATAAATGATAAATAAGAATTAAACACACAAAGAGGAAGAAGGGAGAGTGTTGTCGATAGAGGGATAGATCTGGAAAGGCATAGAGATGAGAACTATGTTATAAGCAGTTTGTAGTTACTGGAATATGAAGATTGAGTTGACCAGTGACAGGCTATGTAGCTGGGGAGAGAAAGGGCCCACACGTGCTACTTTATCCTGTAGGCATAGGAGAGCTATTGGCATGTTTTAACAGGAGTGACACAATCAGAATTGACTTTTAGCAATATTATTCTGGTGGCCCCCTGGAGGTTGGAATTTAGAGGGACAAGACTCCAGGTAGAGAAGGAGACCTGTAAGGAAACTCTTTTACTAATTCAGAAAATAAACAATGATGCACTTAACTAGAAAAATGGTAATTGGCATGAAAAGGAATGGATAGAGTGAATAATATTTAGGAATTCAAATAAGCAATACTCATAATCTCAATTACAGTCTCAGAAACTTAAAGCTGCCAGAAAGATCAAAAGCAAACTATTTCTCTTGATAAGTGTCACCTTTCTATTGTTAAGAACTGCTAAACATCATTTCTAAACAGGATTCAGGAATAGCTAGTCTATTCTTCATTTTCAGAAAATATCCCATTGAAATTCTAAATGTAAACAGTCTTTATAAAGCCACATTCAGGAATACCAAGTTACTTTAGGGAAAAGACATCCAGATTCAGTGTGTAAATAGAATTCATGCATTCCCAGGGACTTGAAAAGAGAATGGTTTGAAATGGATATAAGAAATTAACAATGCAGTATGTGGTTGTCTGGGTTGCTTTGTCATCCTAACTGCGTGTGGTTTTAAGATAGTAGGAATTAAAACACCATGCCAGGAGAGTTAGACTTCATTGAGAAATGATCTTGGCATCATAAAAGAGAGACTGAAAGTGGGGAAAAAATAGATTGTGGTGAATTGTTAATCAGTAGCAAAAAAAAAATGTTTCCCATCTCAGATCTCTTTTATTTGACCAATATCTATCCCTTTTACACTCTGTAACTCAGTTAAACATCCTTTGGTCCCCACAACATGCTCGACTATTTAGAGGTCACAACAGAAACCTGATTATAGTCTCCCATCCTCAATGGATCTACAGTGTCACCAAGGACTTGAGATATAGTCATATAAAGCAACTAGAAAGTGATGTGAGATGAAATATGGCCAAAGATCATCATCAGTGTTGAGGCAAGTGTGTGTTTTGTGAAATCAATGAGAGGAGGGTCCTAGTGAGATCTGGAGAGGTCACTGTGAGTTTCCCAGCAGAGGTGCAACATAAATCACCGTAGAGTGGGAGAATGAAGCAGAGGCAAGAGCAAGAATTCCAAAAATATCTAACTGCCTTGGAGAGAGACCAGCAAGAGGAGACGACACAAAGGCACCTTTGGATGAGTGAGATGGGACCAGATTATAGATGGCTTTGAATACCACGTAAACATATTTCTTACCAGGGAAGGAGCATTTCTTTCACACATTTCTACCCCTTTGACCTTTCTGAAAATAGAATTACATATATGGCCACCAAGAACTGAGGACTTCCAAACCAGTTAAGTCACAAAATGATTCTCAAGTTCCCTGCACTCAAGTCACACCACAAATGTGCTCAGGCTGTTCAGTGATTTTTAATTTTATATTCATCAGGGGCTAGTGATATAAGCTTTCCAAGGTTCTGTGCAAATCTTAAAATACCAGCTCAATTTTTATCTACACCCTGTTAGCCCAATTGTTTCCCTGGACAGGGAGGAGAACAGCAGATTTTCTTAAGACTGAGCAAAACCAGATTTCATACTGAGAATGCAAGAAGAGGAGTTGGGGATTTATGTAGAGAATGGTTCTGCCTGTACAGTCAGGTGCACTATTCATATGGCACAACACAATGCACAGAGAAAATTCTAGCATTTGTCATTTGTCAGTGCTTCATTCTGGAAGAGAATTGATAAGTCTCTGACCTCATTTGGGCTACAGAAACCTCTATAATCCCAAGGCAGGTTGCATCTGGCAGGGAGCATAGAAGGGAAGAACAGAGAATAGATAACCTCTGGTCTCTGAGAAGTGCTCATTAGCCCTGCCTCCCAGCACCACTGTTACACAAACATTCACACTCCGTCAGACTCCACAGCATGGCGGCATACCTAGACCTCTAGTGTCTCCCATAAGTGACTCACTAGTCTCTACCCCTCAACTATCTTTACTTGTTGTATCTCTCATACTCCACCTACTTGATTGGGTTCCAGGTCTAACCCAGCCTTGGCATTATTACAAATCATCTCCCCAAAATCCAAGGTTAGCTCTGCAATGAAACAGAAAGATCCTCTGTTCAAACCTCCTCCATTATGAGTCTACAGATAAATCCTGTCCAAGAGGAAGATTCAATGAGAAGAGGGCCAAGGCTATAGTAGAGCATGTACTTTTTTCCAAGCACAACCTTAAAGGGGTATCCTGAGGAGTTGAATCCTGCAGTTATCTAAATAATTATGATGTGCATTTGTACACATACGTATTTGTACAATAAGACAAATCAAATCCTGTCTTCTCAAACAGCTCCATTTAGTAAGAGCTTAATATTAGCCTGCATGATAAGAATATATAATCCCTAGAAGTAGCCAGTTACATATTGGAGTAAATGAGATAAAAAGTAAATATGAAAAAATTTAAGTCAATGTAAAGTCTTTAGTATTTCCATACAAAAAGGTAGATAGTGCTGAGGCGTCTCAAAGCAAGATGGACTATTTAATGTGCAGAGTAGTAAGAGTCATTGAGAGGGGATGTGATCATCACAGCTGAAATGGAACCGACCACTAGCGGATGCACTGGAGAAGGCTGAGAGGCCCTTGAGTAAATCAGTGTTTAGGAAGGAGATGACATCGCTGGAGGAAAATCCTACTCCCACCCCTTCCAACTCTTGGCCTCTGGTTTTAAAATTAAACTAACAGTAAAAACTCATTTAGGGAAGTATTACATTTGGGGGATTTTTAGGGAGTAGGGGCTGCCTCGGAGTTCCATTTTATTATAGCTTATAACATCAATATTTTAAAAATCCTCCACTATATTTACTCTCCTATAAAATACACAAGGTCTTCCCCACCCCCAAGTGGTTTAGTAATAGTTGTTTGCAATATCACAAGATACAGCTGTAATCAGTGAAATTGCTAGAACTCTTTGCTTTGCTGATTCAGCAGATGTGCTTAAGATCTATAAAAATATAATGATCTCCTGTAAATAGTCAGGGCTGGCAGTTCCAAAAGAAATAAAAATAAATGTATAATCATTAATCATTTTCACATGCATTATTTGGAGGGGGTGGAAATGAACTGATAAATTACCACAGGCAAAATGGTATGCTAAGAAACTAAACTAGATACCTGCTATATTTGAAAGAAATGTTTGAATTACCACTTCTCAGGGATCCTCCCTGATAAGAACAAGGGTACCACATCAGGCAGCCCCCAAGTGATTCACTGCTGAGACAACTGACAATTCATTACATTTATGAGGAAAATAAGAATATTTGCTAAGGATGTGAATTTTCTTGGAGTCTAAAGTTTGGTCCACAAAAATCAAAAGTTTGTCTGCTTTAGCAACTTTAACCAATTCTATGAGAATATATATTAAAATCCTGATTTTTTAAAAATGTTGGTAACTGTTTATAGAAGATTTTTCTCTGTCCTTGGAATTCCTTAATTTGTGGACCCAAAGGAAAGGATCGATTTAAATATGTGAGCCCTCTCTTCACAAATGCTAATGATAAAATCATCAGCATTTACTCATGGTAAAGAAACATTTTTAATCGCCTTTCCTATTAAAAAATGTGAATGGAGAAAAATTGCCAACTCTGATGAATGTGAATGCCTGAACAGAGGACTCAATGCCACTTTCACACATAAGTATAGAAATCTCATCTTGCATAGCTTTTAAGAGGGAGATTGTTTTTATTTTCTACCCCCACCCAACCCACACAGTCAGAAACCATGAAACTATCACTCAGTCACCAGCAACTTTGATTTTAAAAGCATAGATAATTGCACTTAAAAGTGTATAGCACCAAGGGTGTGCCAGCTGCAGGATCAGAACTGTCATTCACTGAAAATATTACTTCATAATAGTCTTAATCTTTTGATTGCAAATTATAGAAAAAGAGTATTTGTGTGCCCACAAATTACTCACCCATTTTTTTTAAAAGAGACCAAGTAGAGTTTTTGCAATAACATCAAGAAAATGTCACCTAGACAAATATCAGATTAAGCTCTAGAAAACAATGTTAATTTGGATCATGATGTGCTGTATTAATTATGCAGGAAAAATGTAAACAAGTACTATAAAGAATCGCATCTGATTTAAGGTTTTTGCGCAATTCACATGACCTCATCTCCATTTTTTTGCAGATAAACAATACTAAAACCATGACAATGAAATTTTAAAGAGGAAAATGTATGATTACTCCAGGTTTAAGATAATTTACCCCATTAATTATGACCCTTATTAGCCTCAGACCTTGTAAGGTATCTAGTGGGACATGGTTTTTATTATAGCCTAGCAATTGCAAGGAGACCTTGTCTTACTTTTGAGGAGATAGTGCACTGAAGCTGCAAATGGCTGAGCAGGGCCAGGAGTGGTATTCAGGGATTCTGTCACAGCTTTGAAGAAAATGGTTTTCTTCACTTCATTAGAAATAATGTCTCCATGAAATGAGGAAAGAAGGAAAATTAGGAAACTTGGGGAAAAAATTAATGTAAACATTGTATTTTTTACTCTCTCCTAATTATTCCAAATGTCTTTTCATTGTCAAATATATTCATTGTAATAGTATGAAGGGATTAAAAAGTGATGCCCAGAATTATATACAGTGTAGCATATAATTTTTAAGCCTATATCTTGCTCAGAGGTGTCTTGAGTCCTCATCACACAAAGAAACTAAGAATCGTTTATTTTATCACTATCACTTTCCCATAACATATGGGGTAGAATTTTTCCATTTAACAACAGAGTCAGGGACTTGTGCATCTCCCCAAATAAAACTCCATTGTATTTTTTGCAGACTTCTCCAAACAGACCACATGCACCTGGATGTATCACAGGTAAACCCCTTTAGTCAGGGTATTTGTGGCTGAATAACTATTACCATGTGTAAGTATTTTCCAGGTAATATCAACCCGTTCATACTATTAAATTAATCCTATTAGTCTCCCTGATTGCTTTTCCTTCCAAGAGATGTTAACTTGGACACTAAATTTGATCCTTTGCTGCCACGTTGTTTAAGTACTGCCTATCGTGTCTCCTAAAATGAGTTCTTTTGTGAGCTGCTTGCCAGCTTCTTTTGTGTCTACATAGAGTCTTTTTCCATGAAGCCTACAAAGTCATGTATATCTGTTGTGCTGGGATAAAGAGATATCCACATGCAAAATAATGAAGTTGGATCCTTCCCTCACATCATATACAAAATTTAACTCAAAATGGATCAAAGATCTAAATATAAAAACCAAAACCATAAAATTCTTAGAAGAAAACATAGCAGTAATTATGCATGACCTTGGATTTGGCAACATTTCCTGAGATATGACACCAAAAACACAAGCAACAAAAAATAACCTAGACAAACGGGACTTCAACAAAACCAAAATGTTTTATGCATCACACAAAACCATCGAGGAAATGAGAAAACAAACAGAAAGGGAAAAAATATTTGCAAATCATGTTTGAAAGACAACAATAAGTGTGTTGGTAAAAATGTGAATATATTGGAACCCTCATACATTACTGATGGAAATGTAAAATGGTATGGCATCTACAGAAAACAATTTGGCAGTCCCTCAAAAAGTTAAACACAGTTACCATATGACCCAGCAGTTTTATTCCTATATATATACCCAAGGAGAAATGAAGATATATGCCCCATAAAAACTTGTACAGAAATGTTCATTGAAACACTACTAATAATAGCCAAAAAGTGAAAATAAACTAAATGTCCATTACCTGATGAATAGATAACAAAATGTACAATGGAATATCATTCAGTCATAAAAAAGAATGAAATACTGATACATGCTGTAACATGGATGAAGCTTGAAAACATTATGCTAAGTGAAAGGACCCAGTCACAAAAGATCACATATTGTGTGATTGCATTTATATGAAATGTTCAGAATAGGCAAATCCACAGAGACAGAAAAGATATTAGTGTTTTCCAGAGGCTAGCAGTGGGAAATTGGAGTAAAATGGGCTGTGACTCCTAATAGGCAAGGGGGTTTCTTTTGGTAGCAGTGAAAATGTTCTGGGATTAGTGGTGATAGTTGCATAACTCTGTAAATATACTAAAAATAATTTAATGTTAAACTTCAAATGGATGAATTATATGGTATTTCAATTACATGTCAATATGGCTATATTTAATAGCTAACTTATTTTCTTTCTTTCTCTTTCTATCTCTCTTTCTCTCTTTCTTTTCCTTTCCAGGCCCTACATGATGATCAGAAACATTTGCCCCTATAGTAGAATACAATTTTTTTACACAGAAATGTCTTATGACAGGACAATACAATATTCATTCGGACATAATGCCATTGTTGAAGCAATATAGTCAATAATTTCTATTATTTTCTCAACTGAGACCATTAAGACAGAAAACATTATTTATTCATGGTGTTTTCTTGAGGGCCCAGACAGACTTTCACTGTTGGAAATGAAGAAAAAAATATCTCCTAGGCCTAAGTGGCAGAAGAAAGGATGTTTTTGCTGCCTCCTTCACAATTGTGAAAGAAACTGTGCACGATTATTTTGTTTGCTCATCCAGATACATGGTCCAGCCTTTCCTACATTACTCTTAGCCAACAGGCTGACTGTTATGGATTACATCAAATCAGCTCCCTTGCTCTCTGGCTTCCTGTTGAGTATGGCCAATGAGAGATCCTAGAAGAAGAACTGATTCTCTTCCTTTCAGGCAGTTGGTTAGCAGGAGCCGTGTCCCCCATCACAGGCCACAACTTTTGTCAATTAGCCTTCTCCTACAGGTAGAGCTTTTGCAGAATTTCAGCAGTCATTCCCTCCCTAAAACCTTTCCGGACTAGAAGCAGAAGCAGCTCTTTTAGCATTGCTTCACCATCCCTTGTTTCCATTAACCCTGCCCATGTTGCCATTGTAATAAGGCCCTACATGAAATTCCCCTCAAGTACCCTTTTGGAATGTGCCTCCTGCTTCCTACTGGGACTCTAAAGGATACAGGAGCTTTTCCTTCAGTAGGGCTACAACAGGGAGTCAGGTCATAGTGATCTCAGTAATGGGAGGTGGAAGAGCTTTGTCCATTCTGCACAATTTTTTTTAGCAACTTCATCATACTTGGCAGTCACAGATTATTAAAACTCTAAGTTGCTTTTTTGGAGCAATGCAACTCAGGCCATTAAGGCCATTTAAGTAGTAGGTTCCTTGTCATTTAAAGAAATACCAAATGGTACCCCCTACAAAGACTCTGGTTAAATGCTCCTGCAGAATGAAAGTGCACCTCAATCTGAAAATGGCTATTTGTAATGCCAAATGCCCACTTAAGCTGTAGATAATCACTGCTATTAGGGAACAATTACACAACTACTAAGGTAGGGACTTTGTTGCTGCTCTTGCCTAGATGTATGAATTTAGCACGCATTATTTCTTCACACACAAAAATATAGGCTCTTATGCCACCCATCCCTAAACCCCTGTCTTTCAAGCCAACAGTTCCTTCCAGTATCTATTTTAGTTTCAAATTTATAACTTGAATTTTAAAAATCTGTTCATTGTGTGATTTTATTAGTATACCCTAGCAACACTACTCGAGGCATACTAATGTTCTGTTAATTAGATTTCCACCTGCCTTGTGCTGGTTTATAAAACTTTCCACAGAAGTTATTTGTAAACATTATTCTTAACAAGAGAATTCAAACCAAGAAATCACATGATTCATCACCACATTTTGAAACCATTTCTCACCCCTAAAAAAAATACACCCAGGTCTTCATTATGCAAATTAATTGTCCCTCCAGTTAATGCTATAAAAAGAGCAGGAATGTTAACAAAAATTTGGCATCTAGTCATTTTCTTCCCAAGAAGAAATACTACATCAAAGAAGTTTTACAGATATGACACTTCCACTCATCTGGCCCCCAGTGATCCCTAACTTGCACCCTTTTTCTTCAAGCTCCTTCCCCCATCCAAGTTCTCGTCTTGCCTGTTTCTCTTATTATATCAGAATTCAGTCTATTTCACCAAGCTTCCACTGAATTTGAAAGACGATTTTAGTGGGTAGATTCTTCCAGTCCTCCGTTACACAGAGCTGTTTTTAGTTCCCCTAAACTTGTCACCATTTACTCTTCCTCCATCAGCCCGTCAAGGACACCATGTGTTCACATGCCTAGGTATCTTTTATTGCTGACACATAAAAGAGGCCCAATAAACTAAAAAGTGTCAGTGACTGCAAGTGTCACATCTTCTAGGAGGATCATTCCATTTCAAAATCTGACCACAGAAAAGAGCCATATCTGACTAAAAGGAATTAATTATTAATGGTAGAATTTCAAGCATCTACAAGAAAGATATTTGCAAAAAAGGACCTTTATAGCACTCTTGAAATTACATAGCATGTAGGTGGCACTGACTTGGTTTATCAATTAGCTGGCTGTATTTGAGGGAGAAAAGAGGTATAAAGGATGAGTCATCTAATCATTTCCTAATATTCATTAAATTTAATTAATTTCAAAGAAAAATAGAAAAGTGATTGCTTTTTTTCCCTTTAAAAAGATTTAAAATGTCAGTTCTTGAATTCCATTTATAGAAGCCATTGCCTCAAAGTTATAATTCTGTGTTCACTAATATAAGAGAATAGAAACACTGTATATAAAAATAGAAGAAGAAGAAACATGAAATATTAATCCAAACCAGAAAAAAAAATCCTTCTTACTGTTTTTCTTGACAAAAACTACTAGTGTTGGAGAACTAACAACACAGGGGCCTTGGCTAAATCTTTTTTCACTATCAAAAATTAAATAAATTATTCATGCTCAGAGACATAATAATGGAGTAATAAAGCTATGACAGGCCACTCGTATAAAAAGCAATATTGTACAACACATTCTATTATGAGCCCATAGCCAGTAGGTGCAAAGGTTTCCTTCTGAGACAGCTTAGTAGCTAGAGTCTGGCCCAGTGTTTCTATTTCTACCTAAAAAGGTCTTTATGATTATTCTTTGGGCAATATTGATTGAACAAAGCGAAACCTCATCAAATAGGCTACTTGTTCACTCAAAGATCAATGAAGGTTACATAACGGGTAATTTTATTTTTGCTACCATAGTAATAGCTTCAAGAAGTCTAATAGCAAAAAATAAAATGATAGGTATACATTCAACTATATCAGTAATCACAATAAATATAAATGATCTAAATGTTCCAGTTGAAAGGCAGAAATTATAAGATAAAAAAAACAAAAAAATTTTATCTCTATGCTGTTTACATGAAACATATGTAAAACATAGAGATCAAAAAGAGTGAAAATAAAATGTTGGAATAAAACCGTATACCAGGAATCTTCTACAAAAAATTAAGAGGTTTGTAGGTATATTAACATCAGACAAAATAAATGATAAGGCAAAAGGCATTCATAAAGATAAAGATCAATCCTCAAGTTTACTTTTTTGGGAAATTCTTTTAGGGCGAATGCTACCTGCAGTTCTCCTTATCTTTCTGTGTTCTAATTCTGACTTTTTTTTTTTTTTTTTGGCTTAAGAAATAACATTTTTGCCAATCATTGATGCATTCAAGGGTTTTTTACAATATATTTTGTACAAGATTTTACTTGTTTTCAACAGGAGAGTTTATCAAAGTTCCTAACCTGCCATAAGAAGTCTATATTGAGTTTTTCATACAGTTTAATTTATTTAATTTGAAGCATAGTATTTAGTATGAAATCATGTCTTTCATACTTTTTTAATGTTTTTGTTATAGTGTCCTTTCTTAAAAATGACGAGATTAAGTAATCATTGTTTCTTCAAAAGCTGGAAACCCATGTTAATCCCTCTGCTTCCCACCTTCATTTTTAAATTAAAATTTCACAGGTCTCATAAATCCAAAGATCTGTGAGCCACTGCCTTAAAAGATAACTAGTTCTGGAGGACTGGATTTGAGTGGCATAATACTTTTTGAGGTAGGCATAGAAATTGGCAATGTGAGGTTGTTGAGATAGCTGAGTCCATGTCCCAGTAGCATTTTTTTAAATTTCAGAATATTACAGGGGTAAATTGTTTTGGTTATATAGAATCCTTTTGCACTGCTTGAGTCAAATGTTATAGGTATGCCCATCACCCAGAGAGTGTACATTGTCCCCATTAGGTATGATTTCGCCCATCCCCTCCCCCCACCTACATGATTTCCATTGAATTTTACTTTGATCTGCATATATGAGTGCTAATCGGTTAATTCCACTTTGAAAGTGAGTATATATGGTGTTTGCTTTTTCCATTCTTGTGATACTTCACTTAGGAAGATGGTTTCCAGTTCCATTCAGATTGTTGCAAAAGATATTAATTCATTTTTTATGGCTGAGTAGTACTCCACAGTGTACATATACCACATTTTATTAATCTACTCATGAATTGATGGGCACTTGTGTTGATTCCACATTTTTGCAATTTTGAATTGTGCTGTAATAAACATTCTAGTGCAAGTGTCTTTCAAATAAAATGTCTTTTTTTCCTTTGGGTAAAAACCCAGTAGTGGGACTGCTGGATCAAATGGTAAGTCTACTTTTAGTTCTTTGAAGTATCTCTATACTACTTTCCACAGAAGTTGTACTACTTTGGAGTCCCACAGACAGTATATAAAAGTTCCTTTCCCTCTGCGTCTGTGCCAGCATCTATTGTTTTGGGACTTTTTGATAAAACCCATTCTCACTGGGTTTAAGTAATATCTCATTGTGGTTTTGATTTGCATTTCTCCGGTGATTAGTCACATTGAGTATTTTTTCATGTTTATTGGCCATTAGTCTATCTTCTTTTGAGAATATGTTTTGCCCACTTTTAATGGAGTTGTTTGATTTTTTCTTGCCAATTTGCTTGAATTCTTTGTAGATTCTGGTAATTAGCCCTTTATCGAATGTATACTATGTGAGTGTTTTCTCCCATTCTGTAGGTTGTCTATTTGCCCTGTTGAGTGTTTCTTTGGCTGTGCTGAAGCTTTTTTAATTCAATCAATCCCCATTTATTTATTTTTAAAATTTATTTATTTATCTTTATTTTTTATTTTTTTCAAACCCAAATCCACTTTTTATTCCAGTGCTTCACCCATAACGGAAAGGGTGCAATGTAATCAACATGCCATCAGGGTTCTAGCTAGCCCCTCTGGGATATGTCACTTTTTCAGGGCTCAGGGCTGGTTACTCATGTTAGCAAAGGAGGCTCTCAGCTGTGGAAGCAGCCGGATTAGCTGTGGGGAATGCAAATCTTGACGTTGATCCCCTGCATGTTCTGCACCCTTACTGCCATGATGTCTTTCTTTTTTATTTTATTTTCTTTTTTATTATTTCTGCATATTATGCAGGTACAAATGTTTAGGTTACATGTTACCTTTGCCCCCTCCAGTCAGAGCTTCAAGCCTGTCCATCCCCAAGATGGTGTGCATCATGCTCATTATGTATGTATATACCCATCCCTTCCTCTCCCTCCCATCTGCCCCATACCCAATAAATGTTATTCCTATATGTGCACTTAGGTGTTTATCAGTGAAACCAATTTGCTGATGAGTACATGTGGTGCTTATTTTCCATTCTTGTGATACTTCACTTAGTAGAATGAGTTCCAGCTCAATCCAGGAAAATACAAGAGGTGCTATATCGCTGTTGTTTCTTATAGCTGAGTAGTACTCCATGGCATACATATACCACATTTTATGAATCCACTCGTGTATTGATGGACACTTGGGTTGTTTCCACATTTTTGCAATTGTGAATTGTGTTGCTATAAACATTCGAATGCAGGTGTCTTTTTTATAGAATGTCTTTTGTTCTTTTGGGTAGATGCCCAGTAATGGGATTGCTGGATCAAATGGTAGATTTACTTGTATCTCTTTAAGGTTTCTTCATAGTGCTTTCCACAGAGGTTGCACTAGTTTGCAGTCCCACCAGTAGTGTATGAGTGTTCCTATCTCTCTGCATCCATGCCAACATTTATTGTTTAGGGACTTTTTGATAAAGGCCATTCTCACTGGAGATAAGTGATATCTCATTGTGGTTTTGACTTGCATTTCCGTGATGATTAAATGCGTCCTTATTCTGCACCTCAGTGGGGGCAGGTCAGGGAGTGAGTCTGGGTGGAGCTGGATTGGGTAAGCCTGCCCTTAAGCACCACAAATGCTCCTAGCAGGGGTCAAAGGTCTGTTCTCTGAGCAAAGCTGTCAGGGAGGGGCTGGAATGGCCCCCTCAGCTGAAAAGTCTACATGTGGGGGTGGGGCTGTCCGAGACCTGTGGTCTGGAGGAGGGCTCACTCCTTTCCACCCTCCCCTATTCTATGGTTTCTCCTGGGCCTCTGCCAGGAGGCAGAACCTTATGCCAGTGGATCTCCCCTGGCTGTGATGAGGCCCAGGAGGCTCCTTGCCCAGGATCACAGCTTGGGCTGGGCACACGGCCCTCCCATGGCAGGAGGGTTACCCCTCAAGCACACTGTTCTGCCCCTGATGGCACACACACCTCAGTAGGCTCGTTCACAAATATCCCTTCTGTGCCCCAAGGCAACACGATTGAGACCTGGGTGTACGGAATCTGGTCTGCAGGTCTGTTGCCTGGGCCCTAGAGATCAATCCCTGATCCTGCCAGGGAGAGGAGTGCTGGTCTCAAGGCACTCACAGGGTGCCCAAGCTAGATCGATGTCTGTCCACCTCGGGATTTGCCCTGTTCTCCTGGAGTCACAAGGCTAGCAGCACCAGGGAAGGCTGGCGGGTGGAGAGCTCACAATCTGAGTACTCCTCAGTCTGCTGTAGGGCCCCCAAAAGGAAAGGTCCTGTTACTTGGGGATGCTTCCGTGTGATGGCTAAATTGTCTCTCTGGGCACCCACAGGTAGGAAACGGGAAGGAGAGAATGAAGCAATATGGCGCCTACCAATCAGCCTGGGTCTGTGCATGGGGAGGTGCCCCAAGGGAGCTGGTGTCCTCCCCAAGAGGCTCACCGCTCACTGGCGGCAGGCATCCTTAGGCTGGTGTTGGCAGGCCTCTCCAACCACTCAGGAGCCCACCAGCAGTCTGAGAAGTAAGGGAGGGGAACGTTAACTGCTCCATAGCCTTATCACTGGTCTCCAAGCCTCTCGGGGGCCTTTCTCATTCCAGTTCTCCTCTGCAACTTCTTTGCATGGAGTCTCCTGTAGTCTCAGATACCCTTCCTTCCGAGCCTCATCCAATCTATTTTTGTCTGCTTATGTTTTTTTTCTTTTTTACTTTCATCTAAAATTTGTCTTTTTTGCAGAGACATTCTGGCTGGCAGTTTTTCTTGTCTGCCATCTTGAATTCCCTATTTATTCTTAATTCAAGATATTATGGGGGTACAAACATTTTGGTCGCCAGTAATGCATTTGCCTCACCCAAGCCAGGGCTACAAGTGTGTCCTTCCTCCACACAGTGGGCTCCACTTTCATTAGCTGTGGGGTTTGCCCCCCCTCCTCCACCCCCCTATCTGACTGGCTCCCCAAGTGTATTCTATAATAAAGACACCAGCATTAGAATGTTTATAGCAGCACAATTGACAATTGCTAAGATCTGAAAACAACCCAAGTGCCCATCAATCTATGACTGGATTAATAAAATGTGGTATATGTATACCATGGAATACTACTAAACTACAAAAAACAATGGTTAACTAGCACCTCTTATATTTTCCTGGATAGAGATTGAGCCCATCCTTCAAAGTGAGGTATCACAAGGATGGAAAAACATGCACCACGTGTACTCGCCATCAAATTGTTACTAAGTGATCAACATTAAGGTGTTCACATGGTAAGCAAGCCCCATTTATTTATTTTTATTGTTGCTGTGATTGCCCTTGGGTTCTTCTTCATGCAAAAACCCTCAATAAAATTCTAACAAACTGAATTCAGCAGCTCTCAAAAAAATAATTTACCACAACCAAGTTCAATGCGAGGATAGTCCAACATATGTAAATCCATAAATGTGATTCACCATAGAAACAGAGCAAAAACAAAGACCATATGATCATCTCAATAGATGCAGAAAAAGCATTTGACAAAATTCAGCACCCTTTTATGATAAAAACTCTTAAGAAAATAGGCATAGATGGAACATACATCAAAATTATAAAAGTAATGTACGACAAACCCACAGCCAACATCATGCTGAATGGGGAAAAGTTAAAAGTATTCTCAGTCAGAATTGGAACAAGACAAGGATGCCCAGTGTCTCCACTTCTATTTAACATAGTGCTGGAATTCCTAGCCAGAGAATCAGGCAAGAGAAGAAAATTAAGCGTATCCAAATGGGGAAAGAGGAAGTTAAACTATCGTTCTTTGCTGATAATATGATTCTATATCTAGAAAATCTCAAAGATTTAGCCAAGAGACTGTTGGATTTGATAAATAAATTCAGAAAAGTTTCAGGCTACAAAATCAATGTACACAAATCAGTAGCATTCTTGTACACCAACAACAGTTGAGAATCAAATCAAATATTCAATACCTTCTATAATAGCTACAAAGAAAATAAAATACCTAGTAATATACTTAACCAAGGAGATGAAAGATCTCTACAAAGAGAACTATAAACCACTGAGGAAGGAAATTGTAGATGATGTAAACAAATGGAAAAACAGATCATGCTCATGGATCAGCAGAATCATCATTGTGAAAATGTCTATACTACCCAAAATGATTTACAGATTCAATACAATCATCATCAAAATACCAATGTCATTTTTCATGGGATCTAAAAAAAATAATTCTGCATCTCATTTGGAATCAGAAAAGAGCCTGAATGGCTAAAGCAACCTTAAGCAAAAGGAACAAATCTGGAGGCATCACTTTACTAGGCTTCAAACAATATCACAAGGCCAAAACAGCTTGGCATTGGCACAAAAATAGAGACATAGATAGACCAATGGAACGGAACCGAGAACCCAGATATAAAACCATCCACATATTGTCATCTGATCTTTGACAAAGTAGGCAGCAATATACACTAGGGAAAAGAATCCCTATCAATAAATGGTGCTGGGAAAATTGGATAGCCACATGTAGAAGATTGAAGCAGGATCCATAACTCTCATCGCTCACAAAAAATAATTTGAGATGGATCACAGGCTTAAATCTAAGACATGAAACCATAAGAATTCTAGAAGACAATGTTGGAAAAACTCTTCTAGATACAAGCCTAGGCAAAGAATTTGTGAAGAAGACCCCAAGGGCAATCACAGCCACAACCCAGTAGCATTTGAAGAACATTTTCTTTCAACCCTGAAGCCAGTAAAGGATAATGAAATCCATATGTTTCTGATACGTTGACTTACTGCTCATCAAACTGGCTCTGCCAAGAAGTTGGACATCCAAGCAAAGCTTATCTTTTGTACATTTTTAAATGAAAGTTATAGTACTTTTCTGAACTCAGATTTTATAAATATTAAGCAGGATATAAACCTCAAGATTTCTAATTTGAAGATAATCATATTAGAATTTACTTATTATGTCATCCTCAGACCCATGTTATTCTTTATTAATGAAGAATAATAAATGAAACACACAAACAATAAAAAATAGGCTTTCCCCTTCACATTGAATATAATCCAGATGCCAAGTAGTATATACCAGAAACCTTTCTGTTGATGAATAGTTTAGCTCAGACAAAAAGAAGAGAACATTTAGATGATTATGGATGAATTTGAATTAATGTAAAGTATGATGGGGGAGGGATTTCCTTAGCAAACAGACTAAAGAAAACTTGATTGGACTGAGTTGAGAATTTCTATGATGAAACAAAATAACTTTTATGATACTACAATTGAAATATAAGGCATTTTCTGGAAGACTGTTTATGGATGAATTTCAGGAAGAACTCTTTTAACAAAATATTTAAATAGAAGATATCTATTTCTGCCGCACTTACAGAAATTAGTTCAGATGGTATAGCCTGGCTAATATCTTGCAGACATTTATTTTTTTCTCTTTGTTTTGAATACTTCTTGAGCTAGAAGGAGTAACTGGAGTTTCTGTGTATGTGTGCTTCATGCCCTTATCCTGTGTTTTATTTATTTAAAAAAATCTTCTACTGGAACTATTACCATGGTGGTAAAAAATAAAAATGGGTTCCTTTTTCTTCATCTTTTATTGATTCTTGAGTCAACAAGTAGCCTCTTTGATGACATCTCATATTTTTCAAACATTATTGCCCAAGGAAGAATCATAAAGACCTTTTTAAGTAAAAAGAAAAAAAAGTTGGGCTATACTCTAGCCACTAAAGTAAGAAAAACGAAAGCTAAGAAAAAGTCAAGCATTACTGCAGGGATGAGCTCTCTCAGAAGGAAACCTTTGTACCAGATATGGCTCATAGCAGAATGTGTTATATCATCTCACTTTCTTTCTTGCTCCTTTTTTTAAGCTTGATTAATTTTTTTCTCAAACTATTAGTAGCTTTAGTGCGACCCAAATTAAAATCTCAACTTTTTGTGAAAATGGACAAGCTGATTCTAAAATTTATAAGGAAATGAAAGGGGCCAAAAATCACCAAGACATACTTGATAAAAAAGAACAAGCTGAGGGAATTTTCCTACCACGTATCAAGATTTATCGTAAAGCCATAGTAATTAAGACCTGGGCAAACAGGGTGAAGAGATAGGCAATAGATCAATTAAACAGAAATATTAATAAAAATCTCAGAAACAGGCTTGTGCATATCTGGGCACATGATATATGACAATGATGTCATTGCAGATCAGTCGGGAAATAGATGGAATTTTCAAATCTGGTGCTGGAACAAAGAGTTATCCATTTGGGAAAAAAGTAATCCGAATCTTTGCTCAAATCATACACAAAAAGTGAAAAGCAACATCATAAAGTAGTTATTACACAATAAAGAAGTCTATCTTCATAACATTAAAATAAATAAGGACTGCTTAAATAAGACACAAAGTACACATCATACAGGAAAAGACTGATAAATTTGACTACATTAAAATTAAGAACTTCCATTCATCAAAAGACACTACAAAGAGAATGAAAAGACAAGCCATTACATAAAGAAGATATTTATAACACATAAAATTTTATATATGTATATATATATGTGTATATACAAATATGTTTGTACATTTCCTAAAAATAAATATAAAAAACCACCTACCCAGCAGAAAAAAAAATAGGCAAAAGGCTTGAATAGACTTTTAGAAAAAAGGAAAATCCTCGATGACAACTTCATTAGTATCAGGGTAATGAAAAATAAAAACCTAATTATATACCCTTATACACCTACCAAATTGGCAAAAAAAAAAATTAAGTCTGACAAAATACCAAATATAAATGAGGATGTGACGCTTTGGGATCTCTTAGATACCTTTACAAACTCTTAGATATTTTAGAAAACAAATTGGCATTACTTAATGAAGCTGAACATGTATATATTCTTTAACTCAGCAATTCTCCTCCTAGGTAAATATCCAACAAAACTCCTCATACGTGTGCAATAAGAGATAAGAAAAATAATATTTATAATGGTATTTGCTTGCCATATAAAAACAGCTAGAAAAATCAAATATCCATAAATAATAGATTGGATAAATGCACTGTGGTATATTCCTGCACAGCAAAAGAAATAAACTACAACAACATGCATTAATATGGATAAAACTCATTAACATAATGTTGAGTCAAGAAGCAAGTCAAATAAAAATATATGGAGTATTATTCCATTTATATAAAGTTTTTAAAATAGCCAAATTAAACAACATACATATTTAGGGATACAATCTGCTTGCTACAATGATAAAAGAAAGCAAGGAATGATTAGCACAAATCAGACAAATCAGACAGTGTTTTCCTCTGGGGCAGGGAGTATAGATGGGTGTGCTATTGAGAAGGGGCTCACTAGGAGGGCTTTAAAACACAGGTAATATTTTATTTCTTTATCTAGGCTAATATTTTTATTCTTTATACTTTCATGTTTTCTCATATACACATATAGTGTTTGAAAGTAAAAATAAAATGAATGTACTTGAATTACATTATATCTATGTGGATAAATCTTACCCTCCCTTCCTCCAAAAAATAAAATTGCTATACATTGGTCTTATTTTCAATGTTTGTGAACACTGCTGAAAAGTTGATCACAGGTAGCACCAGTTAGCCTTTCTGGAATTACTGTTTAGTAATTTCTGTCTTTAGAAATCTTAACGTCAACTACGCATATGAAAACGATTAGGCTGAATGTTTCATAGCCCAGCTCTTCCATGAAGAGAGCTAGACAACTTCATTATGATCAAGTCCACCTTCCTTTGGAGGCAAGGCTTCAGGATGGATAAGAAAGAATAAGGGTGACATTAATCCCTTGACAGGGGAACTACCTTCCCCCACCAAGTCCCTGACCTCATCTAGGAAACCCTGAGTTATCTCTGTAAAAAGAAATACTCCAAAAGCATTGCCAATACAACTCCCTAGCAGAACCCCTTACTTTTGCACACAAACACCTCACCTTTTCCCCTCACTGCTTTTGTTTCCCTGGTAACAAGCAACGTTGGCTTCCTGAATATGTGGCTGTCTATTCATCATCTGTCTGTTCCAATTTATGATTCAAAACATTTCAAGTTGGGCTGCTTGCTCCAGGAAAGAATTTGGACTTGATTTCTGTCCATGTTCCGACTTTGGCCACTAATCCAACCCATTTCTTTCTCTGCCTTAAAATGTCCAACCTTGGCCATTTTGATCCATACCTGTTAGCATCCACTGACATTTACCTTGATTCTTTCCAGCATCCTGTCAACCCAACTTCCAGGCCTAAGTCCACAAACTTTCTGCCATTACATCCACTTTAAACCCATCTACAACTGTAAGTAACCCCTTCTTCCCAGCTCTGGTGCAGGCAGCAACTACAATAATTCTGCATACCCACCACCATGTTGACACCTATGAAGACTGCCTTGGTTGCTACATCCTTAAATGACCCTGATGAGACAGGTTGCTCAGGGGTTCATGATGCCCCTTTGTCCAGGAGCACAAGATACTCCATACTGTCTAACCGGTAAAGGGGGATGGCTAAGGCCCAAAAGACCAAAGAAATTCACAGGGCACACACTTGGAAAAAGTCTACATGAATGGACCTTGTCATCAAGGTATCCAGCTATAGGCCAAGTGGATGGTTTGAGACTAGAAGGCAAAATACAATACAGCTGTCCTTTATATCCATGGGGAATTAGCAGGACCTCCCATGGATATCAAAATCCAAAGATACCCAAGTCCCTGATATGCAATGGCATATTATTTGCATATAACCTATGCACATCCATCTGTATACTTTAAATCATCTTTAGGTTACTTATAATATCTAATACAATGTAAATGCTATGTAAATAGTTATGCTGTATTGTTTAGGGAATAATGACAAGAAGAAAAGTCTGTACATGTTCAGTACAATTTTTTCCGAATATTTTCAGTTCATGGTTGATTGAATCCATGGATGCAGAACCCACAGATACAGAGGCTGACTATATTATTGTCCTAAATGCCAGGCACCAAAACATTAGGATTACGCAGATTCAACCTGGCCAGCAGAATACCTACGAAGGTCAAGAAATCTCTTCGATTATCTACTAACTCTTTATGTGTGGCTGACTCCTATACTCATCTCTCAAACATCAGATTAACCACACCTCCTCTGGAAAGTCCCTGCCTCACTGGATTTGCTGGCCCTACTATGTGCTCCAATTATATATTATAATTATAATATATAATTATAATATGTTGCACTGTATTACAACTACTTGTTCACTTATTCTGTTTCCCTTCTTAGAAAGATAAGCTCCATCGAGACTGGGAAAGTGTTTATCTTATTCATACCATACTCATAGTATCTAGCACAGTACCTGACCCATGAGAAATATAATAAAAATAAATAATATATAAAAATAATAATAAACATGTTTGAATGAGTGAACCCTTTGAAAGGTAGGAGTGGGGAGTTAGGCAAAAAGGCAAGGAATCTCAATCCTAGGGAAACTGGGGAAGCAGGATATAAGCATAAATATAGGAACTGGAGTATAAGGGAGGGTTTAGTCATAAGCAGCATCTCAGGTACAAAGTCAGACAATAGTTAACAATCAGGCTGATGATACTGAGTCTCCAAGCTGCTGATTTAAGTCTTCTCAAATGCGTAAAAACATTGGTCCCAAATCTTAGGGCAGGGCTGAACCTCTGGAAGGTGTCTGGGTCCTCAGCTAGTACACAGGAGCAGAGGTCCAAGGAGGTCACTAGAAGATCTCAAAGTTCTTCCAGGATTACTGATACAAACCAAATTCCCTAGGCCTGCTTAGGAAAATAAATTTATACCACACTGCATACAGTTACCAATATTTCAAATCCTTTCTAAAAGCACACAAAGAATAAATTATGAAGTAATTAACTGACTACATCTCCATTCTACTTCTGGATTCCTCATGACTCTCAGGGAGACTGAGCATTGACACACAGATTATTTCTTTCCTTCAGGGTAAGACAGCTTCTCTTCTTATTGTACAACATCACAAGACTTTGAGAGAACCTCTCTATCTCCTAATAGTGTCTATCCCCAGCCTCAGATATTAAAAGAAATCTAAAAGTAATCTTAATTTTTCTTTAAATGCTCCCCTTAGTAGACTAAGTTAAGAATGATTTTGGCTTACATTTACTATATATTAAGAATCTGTAATATTTTCTTGAGAAGGAACTACTTTTGATTTATATTTAGTCTTAGGGAAGATCTGTCCTTCCTACTAAAAATCTAGGAAATGTGTATAATGGGGATCAATCCAGGAAATGTGTGTAACCAGGAGAGCAAACAAGGCTCCAAGGTCAACTGGTAGGTCAAGATCAAGTGTTTGGAATGGTCTGCTAAATAATTGTAAAAGTAATAATAAACATTAAAGTTGACTTAAAATAAGTACTCTTGTATATTCATAGACTATCTTTGGAAATAAACACAAAAATATGATAATAGTGATTGTTTCTGAAGACAAAATCAAGGTAGCTGGGGGACAAGAGTTCAAAGGAAAATTAATTTTCATTGTATACCCATTTGTCCCTTTTGAAATTTGTTTCATGTGCTTGTGATACTTTAAATATTAAACAAAATTTGATTTTAAATAAAATAAAACAAGCATCCTCCCTATGACTTGGCTCCACTTCACAGTCAAGCTCATCCATCCTTCGGCAACTCCCATAGCATGCTAGTCCAAAGAGACCCCCCTGGGGCTTTGCATTTGGGTAGATATTTCAAAGGAGGGCCTACTGCCAAGCCAAGATTCGTATGTGATTGTTACAAAGGCAACACAGGCTATAGTGACATTGGAGAAGACAACAAAAGAGCTACTGCTTACATGCAAAGAGGACATGGATAAGACTTGATCCCTTCAGTGGCTAATGTCAATGTCATTGTTCTACAAGTATGTTCATCTTTGTTAAGCTGATTTAATTAACTGGAGAGAACATTTACCAGACCTTGACCTAAATTAGTGAAAACGTCAGAGTTATTTGGAATATTTGCTTAAGAGGATAGTGTAGATGCCTCAATTATCAACTATAAGACTCTAAGATTCAGAAGAGCAGGGGCCAAGCCTGTCTTGTTTACCACATCCCCAGTGCCTAGCATATGCCTGGCAGTTAGTAGGCACTCAGTGAGCAACTATGGAAAGAATGGATACATGGTAGGTAGAAAAATTTGCTCCCCATTTGTCAGAGAATTTAATTGACTTGTCTAAAGTCGTGCAGTTTGATATTGGCAGATCTCAGACTAGAAGTAGGTCTCCTGACTCCTCATCCATTGATCTTTTCATTAGATAAAGCTATGGCTACAACAGAAGCAACAGAATAAGGGCTCAAACTATTATCTTAAAAACAGTTGATGTGTTTCATCTTTATCCTTTTTTACTTAAAATGGAGTGTTGGTTGTATGTAGATACAGTTGGAGCACTATGTATGTACTCTATGGACTACTTTGACAGAGTAGATTTTTGAATGTAACAAGATAAGTCAACTTGAGTGGTAATATATTTTGGGAAATCAGCTCACTACGAATTGTGACCATAAACATTGTACTGTAAATGCTTTGTAGTTTTCCCCCAATAAAAAAAAATAAAAATAAATAAAAATAAAAAAGTTATTTGGGATCCTCAAATACTTTTTAATGGGGTCCTGAGACCCCATTAGAGGCTTTGAAGTGCTGAGATCAAAAATTTGAGATCCACTAGGTTAGAGAATAGTTTCTTTAACAGATAAATAAATCCATTTACTATTTTGTTTGCTTGTTACTGACTTCTACTTAAAATGAGGCTGCTCCAAGATCTTCTCTAGTATAGATTAGTAGCAACCTTCCTTGGGTAGAATTCTTCCTCTTCTGGCCCACATTTAGTCCCTGAATAATCAGGCCCTCAAATATTTAATGTATTTCATCATTTTATGTCCAAATGCTTTTTCAAAGCAGATATTGCAGACTCGTGGGGAAACAGGGCCCCTGAGACTTACAGATGCAGATCTTTAATCACGACTACCTCACCACTTACTGCTTAAAGAATATAAAATAGAAATATTATCAAAATACAGAGGGGCTAGGAATCGAGTAATTCAGATGATGGTACCTGAAATGCACTTATCTCTGCTTATTTTGCTCTCAAGATATCAACTTATTTCTAAAGCGGGAAGCAGACATTTAACAAAGGAGTAGCTAGCAAGTGTGCCGGGTTTTAACAGTGGAAGCCCAGGTCACCATGAGAACAGACCACAGAAGTCCAGGAAGATCATCCTGATGAAATACAGTCCAAGGGGAGAACCCTCAGCACAGACTCCGAGAATAAGTAAGACGAGCCAGTTCAAGAGCAGGAGTGGAGCACAGGCAGAAATCCAAACGCCCCTGGGTAGAGAGTGGGGCATTTGCCTCAATGGAAGACACGGAGGAGAACCGAGTTTGGTGGCTCAGAGAAATAAGGAAATCAGTCTCAGACACGTTGCACTTTATACACCTATGAAACATGCAAGTGAACATACAAAGGAAGCACTGGACACGGTGCTTGAGCTCCGGAGTCAGGTACAGGCTGGATACTCAGATGTGAAAGCCAAAAAACCTATAAGCAAATGAAGCTACTGAAACTGCTGATATTGTTCAGCAAGCAGGGTGATAAAAGTGCCCCCAAAATGCCCAGACATAAAGGGAGAGGTAGAGGAGCCTGCAAAAGGGGCTGAAGGGGGTGCCCAGAGGGGGAAGGAAACCCAGGAGAGCAGAGTGTCTCCAGAGCTCAGAGACAGGGGAATGTCTCAAAAAGGAAGAAGTGCCCACAGTGGTTAAGTACCTGGTGAGCAAACAGGTGGAGCACAGCAGAAGCACCCTCTGCATCTAGCGGCAGGGAGGATACAAGGCCTCTCTATGGCCTGGTGGCTTCATGGGTGGTGGGCATGGGACCCTCAAAGCCCCCAGGCTCAGTTGGCCCCACACTTGGTTTAATGCTTTGCTGTTGCCATCTTGAAATTTCTTAATTTTTGAACAGAGAGCCCACTGTGTTCATTTTGCACTGGGCCTGGCCAATTTTGTACCCAATCCTGCGTCTCCGGTATCAGTTTCAGGAAAGCGGTAGAGATAAAAAACAGAATGCAGCGGTTTGATGTGTGAACGGGCAATGAGCGAACAGGTAGGTGGCAGACGGACTCTAAAGTGGCCCCGAGTTCCTCTTCTCCTGCTGTTCACCTGTCACCTGCTTCTAACGACAGAACATGGCAAAGGTGATGGGATGTCACTCCCACGATGATGTCACGCTGGAGTCCCTCTCCCTGCCTCGTCAGCTGTGAGGATGCTATTGGGGGAAATGAATTCTGCCAACCACCTGCGTGAACTTGGAAGTAGATTCTCCCCCAGTTGAGCCTCTGATGAGACCACAGCTCTGGTGCACACCTGGGCTGCAGGCTGGTCAGCCCCTGAAGCACAAAACCCCACTGAGCTGTGCCTGGGCTCCCAACGCACAGAAACTGAGATCCTGACGTGTGCCCTTTAAGTCACTACATTTATGATACTATGTTACGCAGCAACAGATAACAAACATAAGCGAGAAGACCCTCTCCAGAAGTTCAATCTAGGGAAGGAGAGAGAAAGTGGCTGCTGAGAGACCAGAGTACAGGAAAGGCGTGGGTTGACAGCATCTGTTGTGTTCTGTTTTTGTCCTAAGATGCAAGAGACCTGAGCACTCGTAAATGCTCCAGAGAAGGAAACACCAGGACAGAGGGACAGGAAACCCAGTGGGAGGTGGGAGAGGATGGCAGAGGAGAAACTGATTTTTACAAAGTGGGAAGGATTCCTCTTTCACTATAAACAGAAGGGTGAGGAAAGGGCAGGGCCAGGAGCAGGCGGATCCACAAAGGGGCAGCGGGGAGATGGGAGAATGGCCTTCCCAGGACTGTCCTATTAGAAGCAGAAAGATATGTGCTGAGAATGAGGGACCAGAGGGAGGGATGGGGCTGAGCATGAAACTGGAGATCTGGGAAATGTGGGGAAGGTTGGAAAAGTCATCACAGAGTCGGAGAGGGCTGATGAGGAAAACGTTTCGTTTCCAGGCAGCGTTGAGGCTATGGTCAGGGGGGACCAGGATCTTGCAGAGGCATCTGCGTACCTTTCTCGGGCAGAACTCGAAGTCCAGGGCCAGACACGGTGGGCTGCCCAATCCTCCTAGACAGCAGACAGAGGGGATTACAGCAGCTGGTAAGTGCCCAGTGGAAATGCTGGGATTCGAATCACAGAGGCAGCCTCAGGCAGGAGCAAAGGGGTTGGAAACGGATCTGGAAGGGGAGAAACCTGATGTGCCCTGAGACAATCTGTCAGATGAACAGAAGGATGGAAGGTTCTGGCCAACAAGTGGGATCTCTGAATTTCCGCTCAGAAGCAGGTCCTGGCATTAACAAGGTCTAGACTCTTTCAGGTGACCCACTCCTGTATCCTGGGAAAATCCTCAGTCCCAAGACTGAATGCCCCCATCCCAGAAAGCTCCAGCCACCATCCCAGTCCCAGGCTAACCCAGCCTTCTAGGCACCCAGACCTGCCTCTCCTGGAATCACTGGTGAGCTTTACCAAACACTGACGCCTGCAGCAGAAACTGCCATCCAGTCAGTAAGTGTCAGCACTGAGGGCTGGAAGGCAGCAGTGATTGCGATGAGCCTCCAAGGAGCAGCAAGGGGAAGAGTCATGATCTCAAAGCGGCTGGGAGGGCAGGGACCCCCGCTCCCACCTCCACACCCCAAAGCTCCCGGGGGTGGGAGAAGGTGCACTCTCCACGCACAAGGGAGCCCAGGGACGAGAGCTGGCTGACCATAGGGTAGGAGCAGAGCACGCGGTGGAAGAGTATGACAGACAGGGAGCCGGGTGGCGTCAGAGGGAAAGGACAAAGCGGTCCTGGGAGCACAGTCCCAGGAGCCGGAGGGATGAGGATGGAAAGGGCATGGGGCGTGGGGGAGGGAGCCTCACCCCGTGTGATCTGTGGGATCCTAAACCCCCAAATCAGCAGTGACACAGGAAATGGCAACTACAGGGCAGCTGGTGACCAACAGTGCCTGTGGGACACAAGGCACAGGCACATTTTAACACACCAAGATTGCTGTTTGGTGTGAAGATATTATAATATTCATCCTGAAAGAAAAAAGTTAGGAATTTTCTGGGCCCCAGAATGGGGTTCCTTTTAGGCCTTGTCTCAAAGTCCCTTCCTCTTGGAACTCAACTCTCAGATGTCTGTTTCACAAATCATCAACTTCACTCTGATATTTATTCAGATCTTTGCCA
Source organism: Lepilemur ruficaudatus (assembly GCA_963574885.1). Lineage (NCBI taxonomy): Eukaryota > Metazoa > Chordata > Mammalia > Primates > Lepilemuridae > Lepilemur > Lepilemur ruficaudatus. The sequence goes on along the minus strand of CAUYRT010034307.1, from coordinate 6,868 downwards.
AAGTCCCCTTAAGTCCCTCCTATCTCACTAATGATGAGTGTTGGTTAATGAATCCAGAGCATCCTCTTGATCTGCAGATGTGACCGCCAATAACCAACATGGAAATATGGAGTAAAAAGCATTTCTTGATAATAAAAGCCAAAAGGATTCAAGTTATCACCACCTCGTGGAAGGAAGGGGAGGGTGTGTGCTGTGTCATGGTGAGCTGTCTCTCGCACAGTGTGTCCGCATATGCGTGTGCGCCAGTGCCTGCACGCACACGTGTGTTACATGAGATTATACCATCTGGTGATTTGAGTCCCCTGGAGCCTGGACAGACTCAACAATGAAACATATTGTTCCAGCAAAAACCCTTTAGCACGATTTAGAAAAAAGATACATGCAGAAAAAAAATCCCTCAACTCAAGAACAACTCGTCTACTTCTTTCTGTTCAGTCTAACCTTCCTCTCAAGTTTTGGGGAAGATGGAAACAGTGAGGCCAGGCCTGGGGGTGTGGGGCCCTAATACAGTAGGCTCACAGGGCATCAGGAGAAGTCACAGGATCCCCATACTTGGGTCCTAGAGGAGGCCCTCTGCCTCCTCTCCCACACAGCTGAGGTCTCTGTCCCCTCCTCCTCCCCCCTCAATGCAAGGCTGTGCTTCTCCAACCAGAACTGGGACTCCGGGCCCCACAGTGAGGGGGCCAGAGAGCCCCACAGACGTCGACCAAGTCAGGCACCTTCCCCAGCCTCAGTCCCGGGCAAACCCAGAGGCTCCTCAGACAGCACAATGCAGAAACACCCACTAAGTTCATGTTCTACAGTCCCCAACAAATAGACATTTGTAAATCATTGCCGCTAACTACAGAAAGAGAATACTTTTCAAAGCTTTCCAATGTTAAGCCAGTATTACTCAGGATGGCATGGATCACTCCTATTGAAAATTCTATTTTAGAGAAATGAATATGAATGTGTACAAGGTAGACGAGTGTCCTATGCTAATATAAGGGTAGCCTGTATTTTTTCTCAAATGAAAAGACACTGGAAATGCACCTATGGAAAAAAAAGGGGTGTGTGTGTGTGTGTGTGTGTGTGTGTGTGTGTGTGTATGTTTGTGTGTGTGTGTTTGTGTGTGTTTGCAATCCATCTAAGTCAACAACAGATTTTTACACCCATTAGCTTTTCCACCCATGTTTGTGCACACCCAGGTCAGGCAGGACAGGACAGGGTGGTTAAGCAGGGTAAGTAGCAAGACCAGCCAAGGCGACTGTGAAAATGATTACACCAAGAGGAAGGAGAGCATTTAAATCTCTTTAGACAGGATAAGGGACTGGAAATAGGAACACAGTGGGCACCCAAGAAACTCTCTCCTAATCCCAACCAAAGAATAAGAAGCTTCAGCCTCCCAGAGTGCTAGGATTACAGGCATGAGCCCCATTTCTCACAATTCTGGACGCTGGGAAGTCCAAGATCAAGGCACCGTGATCAAGTCCAAGATCTGGTGTCTGGTGAAGGCCCTCTTCCTGGTTTGAAGAAGTCAGTCTTCTCACTGTGTCCTCACGTGGCAGACAGCAGAGGGAGAGAGAGCGAGCCCTCCTGTCTCTTGTTACAGGGACACTAATCCCATTCACGGGAGCTCAGCTCTCGTGACTTAATCTCCTCCTAAGGGCCCCATCTCCTAAAACCATCCCATTAGGGGTCAGAATTTCAACATATGAATTTTGGGGGAGGAAGAGGGGGACAAACATTCAGACCATAACAAAATACTCCAAAATATGTATCAGTCCCACATTCCTCACCGGATAGTCTCATTTTACTGGAAATGGATATCTTGAAAGAAAACGCACAATTTAGTCACCAGGATCCCAGGACCCTTAACAGAACATGGAAAAAATAATGGAGATAAAAGTTACTGAACATAAAAAGACTTTTTTAAAAGGTAAGCAAAAGACAAGTTGTCCAGAGTTTGACAAGGCATGGTTGAGCATTTGAAGACACCCTAGGAAAAAAAAACATATAGTTCATGACTGCATATGAGACAGCCTATCATACAGCTCTCTTCCTGGCACAGACAGGATACCCGACACCACTCACCATAACAACGCATAACTTTTATTTCATCTCTGCTGCCCTGTTAGCCCACAAGTCTATGTTCACACATTTTCTAGAGAAGGACTAGATTATTCAACAGCCCATAGAAAGATCCCAGCGTTTATTCTTACGGCAGGCGCATTATTTTCTTGTTTGTGCTCTAATCATGAGCTTTCAAGGTTGTAAAAATCATCCTTTAGCAAGAAAAGAGTTTGCCCAGAAAACGGTCCCGTCCCTATCATCTATCAAAGCACAAGTGACCAAGGGTTGCAGAGACTGAACTCACCTCTTTAGATAGCAGCAGGCTCCTCACCCAAGGCAACAAACGACAAGATCACAGGGAGAAGGCACCTCCCAACTGTGGTAGTTCCCTAGAACGGTGAAGAAAACACCCCAAACAAGAATTCACCACCACCACCAACCCCCACAAAGCACTTTCTTCTTCTCTTTCTGGAAATCAAAAAAGTCACAGTTTGAGTTCAAAGGGAGATAACTCTAGTAACTTCTGAAAGCAGGAACTGTGTGTAACCGAATGACCTCACATAGCACAGAAACTAGAGCAAACAATGAAAAACAAACTGTACCAACTCTGGGACCGGTAACTGGCCTTCCAGACCAACAAAAACAGGCTAGAATCACAAGTAAAACTACTTGTATGTTAAAAAATAAGCTCCTCTACTTGAAAGCAGATATACATTTGGATCTCCCCAGCCCTGGACGGGCACCGTCCCCACCCCAACATTCGCCCAAGCTAACCATCACAGAAGGAAACATGCCTGAGCCAGCTTTCCAACCAGAGGAAGCTGAGTTTTCATACTTGCTATAATATCACCACACTACCTATAGCACAGAGGCTTTAAGACCAATCAGAATTGCACTCCTAAGGGCTGTGATGCATGGCATCATAGTTCACTTACAAAATGTGCTGAGAGTTTTCTCCTGGAGAGGATGGGGGGGGTGGTGGTGGTTAATACAGCGGGAAAAATCACCAGCAGGAGAAGAGACTTGAGTTCCAGTCCCAATTCTGTCCAATTATACGTATGACCTCTGCTTCCTTCTAGTTTTAGATTATTACTAAATTATTAGGAGATACCAAATCCACGTCAAAGCAGAGAGTGTGAAATTGCAATCGCAGAGGCACATGTAGACATCTGTTTGGTGGCTTCTGGTCCACAGGTATTTTTAAACTCCCACATCCAGCCCAAGGCACAACAGATGCCAACCAGCTCCCAGTGACGCAGCTCAGGGCACTGTGGGGACGGAGCAGCTCTGTGGAAAGCCCTGAAAATGTCTGCTATGGTTTGAATGTGTTCCCCAAAGTTCATGTGTTGAAATTTAATCCCCAATGCAAGAATATTGAGAGGTGGGACATTTAAGAGATGAGTAAGCCAGAAGGGACTGATGCCATTATAGTGGGAGCGAGTTAGTTATCCCCAGAATGGGCTCCTGGTAAAAAGGGTGTGCTCGGCCCCCTTCCTCTCTTGCCCTCCCACCTTCCACCTTGGGATGACACAGCATGAAGGCTCTTTGCAGATGCAAGTCCCTGCCCTTGGACTTCCTAGCCCCCAGAACTGTAAGAAATAAACTCACCTGCTTTATAAAATACCCAGTGTGTGGTATTGTGTTATAGCAGCACAGAATGGACTAAAACACTGTCTACAAACAATGCTGACTCACATTTGATTCACTTGGACTCCTTCTAAGTGATCACCATGGATATGTAATTAAAAAAAAAAAAAAAGACTAGTTCCCAAGAGTTTATCTGTTTTTTCTGCTCCTTCTTTCATAGTCTGCTCTTCCCACGACACAGGAAACACTGCATGGCTCTCAGTGTGAAAAGTGTCACACTGAGAGGTACATACTTGAAGAGTTTAGCTCCACTGTGCTTATAAAAAATATATATATAAAAAAATCAATTCACTGAGAACAGGGTTTAGTATTATTCAACACACACAATTGAATATGCAAACCGCCTCCACAAAATCTTTAATTAGTATTTAATAAATGCATCACAGAGTTAATATTTTTCTCAGACATCCTAACACAGTTATTACCAACCGAATCTGTAAGAATGAACTGTTACTCTCTAAATTCTGTACCACGAGCCATTAAAATTATGTGTGCATGGAGGACACAATTTATCCAATACCTCAAAAGTGAGCTACGGTTTTTGTCGTTATTTTTTAATCCACTCATTTTTAAGGAGGATCTTCAGTAGGACATTTTGCAGACTGGTAAAAATGTGCCTTGGACCAACATCATTTGGGAAACACTGCTCCCACCTTTATTGCAGAATTCCTATTCTGAGCTCCTACAAATCAAGAGTCACCACCATCACACAAACTCAGAACAAAGCAGGTACAGGTGACCACATGGTCCAGCTCTCGGCAGCCAATCAGACAAGTCGGCCAGACACTACTGTTTTTATCCCATAGACCAAAACTGGCCAAGACCAGAGAATGAGAAAAAACTTAGCGTATGGATCTCTCACAGATTATTAATACAGTTTAGTCAACTCATAGAAAATGAATTAGGAAATTATATTCTTAGCAGGAAATATAGGAGATCAAATATTATTTAAAAAATAACATTATATCACACATTTCCCTAGTGCATGTCCACCTCCAACACAAGTCACACATGATCCCATAAAGTCTGCATAAAGATGGTGGCATCTCTTCCTAATTTGTGTATAATTAGTCACAGCTGGTAAGTAACAGGATGTCTGAATTCTAGTCTGTGTTATTCCAAAGATCCTGATACTCTATGCTAGACTGCACCTCATCTGAGAACACTAGGAAAAGAAATATGACATTCTTTATGAACATGGTCTTTCATGCTCACCTTTAATAAAACCACTGACACTGCTGACTTCCGAGATAAGTAGCTCATAAAATTATCTGTATGAATCAATAATAGGCATTAAAGGGCTTGAGCTTCTTGCGTTTAATGAAGCAGAAGGTGCATTTTTAAAAAGCTGAAGTGGTCAGCCCCGGTCGCCTAATGGATAAGGCACTGGCCTCCTAAAAAGTTGAAGTGGTTCATACTTCCCTATACCAGGTATCACATGCCAGGCAGCTTTTCATTGGCGAGGATACAAACCTGGCAAAGCAAAGTTCTCCCTGTGACAGCCGGGGCACCAAGGGACACCACACACCACAAAGGAGCTCACGCAGGTGCACGCAAGCCAGGGGGCCTGGGAAACCCCAACGTCTAGGACCTTTAGGGCATGGCTTCCAAACCTGTCTGACAACCACTGCTAAAAAGGAACACATTTTACCAACATGAGGCAGACAGACATACACTTGTGCTGTTGATAGCAACATTGAGAACATCATGAACACTTAGTTAAGAAGAACAGAAATGATCAGGTCACTGAATAGAGAAAGGGTATTTTATTAGATTACATCTTCCCAAAGTATGTTGGGATCAGTAATATGTTACCTGTATTAAACACTAGGAAAAAGAAGAAATTAAACACTGATTTCAGATATAATCAAGCAAGGCTTTTTTTTTAATTAAAAAATTGCTGCTTTTTTAAAACTCCTTTTATTTCCAAGGATATGTTGATTCACATCACAGTGTCTGCCCTTGGTAATAGGTTGAGACCCTACGATTTAAGTCTCGATGGCAGGAGATGGCAGGAGAGGCCTTGTTCTTTTACCCTAATCTTGGGTCCAATTTCCCAAGCGTCAGGCCTGTTAAGCTTGGATCTATAAACTTCTACTTATAACGTGACAACACATGTCCACATGGGTGACCCTGGTTACGGAGTCCCAATGTTGTTAACTACAAATGAGAATAAAAGTATTTACTTAAAATCTGTAGTTTTCTATTCACATGGCTCTCCAATATTAAAGTCATTTTTTTCTCCAAAATAAACATTTTTAGAGACTTAATATTTTTGTGACTACAGCAGACCAGGAAACACATGGAGTTAAACCAAGTTTTACTAAAAGTACTGTCATTAATAACACCTAAAAGTGGCTGAACTGAACTCAGCCCTAAAGCCGACACGTATCTTAATGCCGAAGGCTTCAAGGGGCTCTCAACCTTTAGGACCAAAGCCAGGCAGCGTGCGGGGGTACCAAGCTGTCTTTTGATGAGGGAAAGTTCATTAAACAAAATGGTAACAACTTCGCTTCCAAGCAGAATGAGTGACATCTTTGTCTTAACATTTTTGCTAACTATAGGATGGGGATAGCCTCCCTGATGATATGTAAGTTTCATGAGGATAAATACCCTGCACACTTACTTATTTGGGTTCAGGATGTTGGGGCCTTCATCAGGAGTTTAATCAATATCGGTTGAACTAATACAATTCCACAAACTCAATCCAATTTTATTCATCTGTCATCTCTGCCAAACCTCTCTGAGTAATTTTCTCAATGTTAGAAACACAGTGAAGAAAAACCTAGAATAAACAATTTTCTATCACAGATATACAGTTCCTTTGGAGTTTCTGAAATAACATCACTGACTTATAAATATTAGGAGTCCTCACTGGGGGGAAAAAAATCCATCTTGGACTTGCCCGGAGACAGGATCTTGCCAAATTGTTCACTTTTTGGTCCTGTTTATACAGTAAATAACAGCAATCTTCCTTGAGGACAAACTTCCCATAAGCAGAAAGCAGCTACTGGCCATTCAGAAGGCAAGAAAACCTCACACACTGCACCCCCAGTTACGAGAAGGAATCATTTACTTGGGAATTCTTGTTCAACAAAAGAAAAACAGGACTATGTTAGAAGAAATTTTAAAATGAGGGAGGAGGGGACAGAAGAGAAATAGGCACATC
>CAUYRT010034306.1:0-12524 GCA_963574885.1 Lepilemur ruficaudatus | reverse complement strand
ATAGTTATAGCAAGAATAGTGTGTGATAGGTGCAGGTAAATCAGTCCCAGCCATTCCTGCCACCGTAATAGTCTTTCCAGACACTGGTAATTACATATGCCATTCATTTTTCCCACTATCCATCAGTTGGGGATTCAGGAGGAAAGCCAGGCTGATTGTAGACTACATGAAGAACTTATATTTTCTCTTAATGTCTAAGTTGTAGTGTGAATCAGATTTCCACCCTACTACATTGGCTATTGGCTGGACTTCAAGTAGAATCAAAGGACAAAGCAAGTCTGAAATTAGGCATGGGAATGTCCAGCTAGCCAGAGAACTAGTGGAAAACAAACTTAAATGTAAAAACCACGCCCCTCTTTATTTTTTATAGCTTTATGGAGATATAATTCACATATTGTACAATTCACCTATTGACAGTGTATAATTCAATGGCTTTTAGTATATTCACAGACTTGTATATCCATCACCACAATCAAGTTTATTAATAGAACATTTTCATTACCCCAAAAAGTAACTCCTCTCCCCCAAACCATCATTGCAGGCAACTACTAATCTATTTTCTGTTTGTATAGAGTTACCTATCTGGGCACTTCATATAAATGGAATCATAGAACATGTGGCTCTCTGTTTCTGGTTTCTTTTACATAACATGTTTTCAAGGTTCATCTGTATTATAGTATGTATGAGTTCTTCATTCTTTTTAATTTATGAATAATATTCTATATTATGGATATACCACCTTTTATTTATCCATTCATCAGTTGATGGAAATTTAGGTTGTTTCTACTCTTTGGCTATTATGAATATCACCACTGTGAACAGCTCTTGTATGGACAAATGTTTTCATTTCTCTTGAGTATACCCAACAGTAAAATTGCTGAATCATATGGTAACTCTATATTTAACTATTCAAAGAACATCCAGACTGTTTTCCAAAGTGGCTGCACCATTTTTCACTCCCACCAGCTGTGTATGAGCCTTCCAATTTCTCCACATTCTCACCAACACTGTTAGTATCTGTCTTTTTTATTATAATACTCCATCCCCTTTTTTAAAAATCTCAAGCAGATCTTCTGGATCTTTGGATCTAGTAATTGAACCAGTCCCTTGGTTAGAGAAGCCCACTTATGAAATACAAAATAACTCAGCATATACATGCCTAATGGGCAAGCAGGAAACAAAAGGCCAGAGCTGTCTGGATGTCTGGGGAGCAAGGGGAACGGGTACATAAAGCAACACCCATTCCCCTCCGAATGCAAACACAGAGAAGGCCTGGTGTTACAGCTGCTTCTTCCTGAACTTGTTCCAGGAATGGCTAGGGCAGGACATGCGGATCAGAAAAGATGAGCAATAGCTGGAATATCACTCACATTAACTGGAGAGGGAATATGGAGCCAAATCAAAGCTCAGACTATTCTCTCCCCAACTCCCATTTGTATTTTTTCACCAAAGAGCACATTGTGAAACCCCTGAGGATTTCTTTCACCTTTAAAGTTTTATAATTCCATGATATTCTTCCTATAAGTGAACCTTAATTAATAGATTAATAGTGCAGTGTATCCCTCATATAAACAGAAGACTTTGTCTTAAGATTCAGTTTAAATATTTTTAATTTTTAAAAAATAGTTTTACTTTTAATGTTTCTTGAAGATTGTTGTAATACTCTAACTCTATCTATAGCATTAGTGTTTTGTGGAAGTCACTAAAAGTTTCTGAAAGTCCACCTAACAGAAAAGGTAAATACGGTTAACAGGGACAAACACAGAATCTATTCCTTGGAAACTATGCTGATTACTTATTTAGCTAGCTAGAGAACTATGCTGATTCACTCTTGAGAATTGTACCATGGAATAAAATACTTTCACTGAATTGCACTGTAATTACCACATTTGAAAATATAGGAAAAGATGAATTAGAGAGATGGAGGATTCAAAATAAGGAGGACCGATTCTAAACAAACTACCAACCAACCAACCAAGTAGAAGGTGTTACATATGCTCTTCCTTATTTAACATGGAAGGAAACTGCAAGTAGTATTTGGCTAATAAGGTACTTTCTGGGCCCTGAAGTTACTAGTTTTTCAATTTAACAGATATTTATTGTGCATCTACTACAAGCCAGAAACTGTGCTGATTACTGTGGCTGCCAAAATAAGTAAGACGTAGTTTCTACCAATGAAGAGCAACAGAGGGCTCACCCTGTGCCAGGCTCACTTATTATCCAGCTACAATGCCCTGGGACCTTTCTACAGCTCTGATAGGAAAGAGTGAGAGTGGAAATGGTGAAGTGGGATGATTTACACTACCTAAGCTGAGGGTGAGAGGAGGACCTGGGCTGGGGGGCGGGGCATGGGAATTAGGGAGAGAGGATCTGACTCATGAACGGAGCTTCATAAAGAAGTAGGAGTATTTCACCAAGCAAAAAGTGGCAAAAGGCATTTGTGAAAGCATTATAAGAGCAAAAAGTTTTGGAGATTTATAAGGTTTCATCATATGAAACTGTCAGTAGTTGACCATTTTTTTTTTTTTGGCCTCAAAAATAGCACATTCATATGGTTCAATCTAATACAAAATAATTCCCATGAGTATGTAGAGTGAATATTTAGGACCTGTAGGAGAACTTGTTAGAATATTAGTTGGAATCAGAGTAGGAAGAGCCTTGAAATGAAGTAGTTTCAGTTTTATCCTATAGGTGATGGAGAAGGCAATTCACAGAATAACTTTTGACCAATGGCCAATAAATGTATTTTCAAATATTTAAAGAATTTCAAATTTATGAGAAAGCTTTATATCATCTGCATTGCCACAGAGGAAAAAACGTATTGTTAATAGTCAATGATAATAAGCCTTCCATACACTGCTGGGTGTGTAAATAGGAATAATCTTTCTGGAAGGCAATTTGAATACACCTTGACGAAGCACTCCACTTCTAAGTCTTTATCTCAGGAAAACAGTCAAAGATTTCTTTTAAAAAATTTTAGCCACCAGGATATCCTTAATGTTCAACAATAAGGAGTTGTCTAAATAAATCATGATTCATCCTTATAACTGAACACTATACAGCTACTTTAAATAGTTACATGAATATTTAATGACATCGAAATGCTCATGAAATTTTGTTACATGAAAAAAGTTAGGTTATAAAACAGCACGTATATCAGTCAAAGCTCTTAAGAACTAGGTCGGACTGATGAGGTTTGTGTTTCAGAGCCACCATTTATATATAGTCTGTGACCCTGGACAAACAACCTAATCTCTCTGTAACTCAGTTTCATCATCTGTAAAATGGAAATAATACTAGTCCATACCTCAATGGATTGTTGCAAAAATTAAAGTAGTTACTATACATAAAGCACTTAGAAATTTGCCTGGAAAACAGTAAGCACTATCTAAGAGTTAGTTATTGTTAATATCATTAGTATTTGTTCCCAGTAAATTAAGTCAACATTTAAGCTAATTTAAGAAGCAAAGGTGGGAAGGAGAACCCTGCTGGTAAGAACCATACCCAAAGCCTTCTGCAGAGCTGGTCCCATGAAGTCACCACTCCAGCTGCCAAGCAGTGATCCCATGGTTTGCACTGCCAACTCCTTGGGTGCTGCTCACTGCATGCTGCCTCACAACAGCTGTCTCTGCTGCCTCTGGAAACCGGATGCAGCTGCCATCACTGTTGTGCCCTGGCCAGAGCAGATTCTGCGTCATCCTGCTGCTTTGAATCACCAGCTTCTGAATCAAAGTCTAGAGAGCATTCGTCTGCATGGCTGCACCAAGTGCCCAGTTCCCAGTTGTAAGGAAGGTTAAGAAAAAGAACATCAGGTGTTTTTATCATATAGAGAAGGCAGATTGTACATTATAAGACAGAGAAAGCCTCAAACAAAGAAAGCAAATTTGTACGTCGGGCAACAAAAGAAAGATAAATGATCCCTTTATGGTTTAAAAAATACAGATATAACCTGAATACATTTTGACATGCAAAAAAAGAAAGGACTAAAAGAATATACATTGAATTGTTAATGATTACCTCTGAATTGATCTTTATGGCTGACTTGACTTTTTTATATTCTGTCTGTAGCTTTGCAAATCTTCTGTGACATAGAAAAAGCAAGACTAGGCAATATCAGATCTGTATTTTTGAAAAAGAATTGAGTCTTTCTTAGGTATAGCCATGGACTAGGAAGTAGAAGACTAGGTTCAGGTGGCCATTGTTATCCTGGAGCAGGCTCTTGCTACTCAAAGTGTGGTCAATGGACCAGCAACAAGCAATTCAGCTTGATGCAGAAGCTAACAAAAATGCAGAATCTCAGGCCCCATCCCAGATCTACTGAAATCAAGAGATATTTTTGATGAATCAAGAGATATTCAGCTGGCATGGTGGCTCACACCTGTAATCCTAGCACTCTGGGAGGCCAAGGCAGGAGGATCGCTTGAGCTCAGGAGTTCCAGACCAGCCTGAGCAAGAGTGAGACCTCATCTCTACAGAAAACAGAAAAATTAGCTGAATGTGATGGTGCCCGGCTGTAGTTGCACCTACTCAGGAGGCTGAGGCAGGAGGATAGCTTGAGCCCAGGAGTTGAAGTTTGCAGTGAGCTATGCTGACACCCCTACACTCTGGCCAGGGCGACGGAGCAAGACTCTCTCTCCAAAAAAAAAAAAAAAAAAAAAAGATGTTCTAGAAGTATAAGCAAGAAGGCTTGACAATGTGAAGAAATTCGTGGAAGATTACAAGCCTTAGAAATATTTCCAAATTTAGAAGAAGGCAAGGTCATTAACAGAGTTACTATTAAAACTGGAACAGGAGCCAGTTTTAAAGGAAAAAGATAAATTTGGTTTTTAACATATGAGGTTTGAGAACTTGAAAATGGCCCAGCTGGGGAAACATAGAATTAGGGCCAGTAAGAAATGTCAACACTGGGCTTGCAAATTTGAAAGTAATCTAAGAAAAGGAGATCATGGAAACCATAAAAGTGGATAAGATCACTAATGGAGAACATGCAAAGCAAGACAAGAAATCCAAGAAAGATCCGTTGGTAATACCTATATTTTGGAGATGGAGGAGAAAGAGAAGTCAGAAAATGGATGGCCAAAACTAAGACTGAGAGATTAAAGTGTCAAAGAAAGAAAAGGACAAATATTTCATTATTATTCAATTTTTCCTCCTTTCATGATAAACTGTGAGTAGTTTACACAATTATGCTTATGCTAGAAAGGACAGTAATGGATTAAAGGAGATATTGATTCTAGAAACACAGAATGGCCAAAGTATTGGTGGGGATAGAAGTATGGAAGAAAAGGACACTAATACTTTGGATGTTATAATAATAGATCCCATCATCCAAAGATATCAAAAGTTTTGTAGTTTTTTTTACGTTTTGATGAAAATTTTGCAATTTTTACAGTGTTACAAACCAAATAAGAGCATGGCTTATCTTCGTTTCATTCATTCATTTAACAAACATTTATTGAGCACTTACCATGAGCCAGGCACTCTTCTGGGTGTTAAGGATACAGCAGTTAACAAAACGGACAAGACACCTTGCCCTCATGAGCTTACATTCTAGAGGGACAGATGATACATAAACGAAACAAGTAAACATATTATATGTTAGATGGTGATAAGTGATCTAGAGGGAAGGGATAAAGGACTGGATTAAAGGAGACCAACCCTCCTTGGGAGTTGAGTTGCAATTTTAAAAAAGGTGACAGGGAAGACCCCCACCAAGAAGATGAATAGATCTGAAGGAGGTGAGGAAGCCACTCACGCAGATATCTGAGGGAAGAGCATTTCACAGCAAGGCTCTGAGACTAAAGTGGTCCTAGTGGTCAAGGAGGCCAGTGTGGCTAGACTGAATGAGTGAGGGCTGGGCAGGAAAAGAGGATTGAGAAGTAAAGACCCTTGGAGGTTTTTGAGGAGATAAGCAACATTATCTGACTTGAATTATATCATTCTGACTGCTATTTTAAGAACAGACTGAAGTAGGAAAACCAGAGAGGAGGCTATTGTAAATACCCAGGCAAGAATAATGGTGACTTGGACCAGGTACCTTTGACAGTTTTATCTCTTTTCAGATAGCTACCTTTTTTGTTTTAGTTTCTTCTAGTATATCCTACTAGATATACTAGTAGGATGGGAAGAATGATAAGAGATTGTGCGTGTAGCAGAGAAAGGAATGCAGAATTCTGAACTCTTCTAGTTACATAATTCTATGTATTTTCACAATTATCCTCAGCCACACAGAATAAAACATACAATTTAAACATTTAATATGTTTAAGTACTTAAATCTTCTAAATTATTATAGCTTCAAGGAAATGTTTTTTGAAAACCCTAAAAACTATTATCATCACTATGTCAATAAATTTATATTTAGGCTAAGGTAACAGTAAAAGAAACTGATAATTTATTTTAAAGACATGAGCAACATTTTTGAAATATAGTCATTGAATAATGACTAGCTCTGAAAGGTGTAATTTTAACCTTCTACCCTTTCAATTCTGTAATTAAAACAAAAATGAAAGTGAGATCCAGAGCTGCAGTCCCCAACCCCCGGGCTGAGGACTGGTACTGGTCCGTGGCCAGTTAGGAACCAGGCTGCACAGCAGGAGTGAGCAGGGGCAAGTGAGCAAAGCTTCATCTGATCTGTATTTACAGCTGCTCCCATCACTCGCCATGCCCCCACCCCCGGGCCATGGAAAAATTGTCTTCCATGAAATTGGTCTCTGGTGCCAAAAAGGTTGGGGATCACTGACCTTGACAGTCCACACACAGACTTAGGTCACCTCAGGACATAGTATTTACTTTTTCTATGCATCTGAGATCAAAGTCTCTATTTATTTGCTGAAGATTAAAAGGATAAATTATTATTTCTTACTCTAAAATACACAGACAACCAAGTCAAGTTAAATGTTGATTCAGAGAAAAGAGTTGTCAACACTGTATTAATATTACCCTAGATTTAAAGAGTGCTTTACTGTTTGCAAAGCACTTTTACTGCCATTATTTCATTTGAACCTCATAATACACCCATTAATATCATTATTCTTAATTTATAGATGAAGAAACCCAGACTCAGGGAAGTTGAGAGACTTACTCAAGGACATCCAACTAACCAGCAAGTGCCAGAGTTGGAAACAGAACCCTCAGTTCCTGGTCCACTGTTTTTTATACTATACTAACCTGCATTCTTTTCCAGATATAGAACTGGGGAAAAAAATGCTTTTCCTGGGTGTGAATTATCCCAGGTAAGCAAGACCAAAGGTGGAGAGCAGTACCTATGGAAAGATACCAGCTGGGGAATAATAGTCTTATGATAAATATTGTTGTCCCCATTTAATGTTGGAAAAACCAAGGAATAGAGGTTTGTTCTAAGTCAAACAGTGGCTCTTTTATCATTTGGAAGTGGTCTACCATGTAGGCTTACCTTGGTCTTTTTCACTCTTCCTCCTTGTAGTTTAGGTGATCTCCTGGCCTGCTCATTAGCGCCTCCACCAGAGGGCAGGCAGGGCAGGAGGAAGAGCACTTCAAAAGTTAGAAGAAAGTTTAGGTCATGATCTGAATTTAGGCTTTGGTGTATTTCTAGATTTCAGTTATTAATGTGATCTTTGCCACCATTCTCCTAGGTAAACCCAGAATAAACAATGCAGTAAAATGATTTCAGAACTGGAAAATAGAGTTTCATGACACTTCTGTATATTTTCATGACTGATTTTTCTAAACAACAAATCTTTAAAAAGATAATACTTAAAGACATGTGGGAAGATAGATGGGCAATGAACTAAAACAGACAATTCACAAAAGGGGAAATTCAACTGGCAGTGCACATGGAAAAGGGTTCCACTTCACTAGCAATTAAAGAAATTCATGTTTAAAAAAGAAACTGCCATCTCTTATCTATCAAATTAATGAATATTAAAAATGAGAATTACTGGCAAGGGTGTGGTGAGACAGGCATTTTCATACATTTTTAGTAAAAATGTAAATTGGTACCATCTTTCTGGAGATAAATCTGACCCTACAGAGAGATTAATCCTGACAGAAGAAAATCAGAGTAATTTCCTACTACACAAGTTGGAACTAAAATCTGGTTCTTTTTCCTCTAATCAAGTGAGCCCTTACCCAGAGAATGCAGACTCATGATATACAATAGAACAAAAAGCAAGTTTTATGCCACCTCTCACAGACTTAGTGCGTTGAGAGATGAGGATCCCTACCCCAGGAGGGAGTAAGTGTTCTAATTCTCACCACTCTAGGGAAGATGCAGAGCGTATACTGATGGTGGGGAGAACTGCAAGCATCTGGATGCCTGTGGGTCTCTCAAGATTACAGTCTCTGCCTCATACTCACAGGAGAGGAAAGCAGTACCCTTCTACAGGTTCCAGCAGATGAAATACATGGCACTGACCATCAACCTGTTATGCCAGGCTAACCTGGAAAGAGAGAGCCAGGGGGCCTATCTAGATGTAGTCATGGGTCTTATCAACAATGGCCAGGCAAAATGGCCAGCCATGCACCCTCAAATTATACTGCTATAAGCTAGTCATGGTCTAACAGGTCAAATTTAACATCTGCCCCTAAATTCAAACTATTGCATTGTAACAGAGTTGTTTGATCTTTCTTACAACTTGAAGCCTATTACTGTCAACTAAATTAAGTTGGCAAAAGAGAGAGTCTCTCTATTATAACATGAATTTTCTTAGAAGGCCTAGGCCCCACAAAAAGAATGATTTTCCTAAACTCTCCCACTATCTACTCAGCACAATTTATAATAGGGAGAAATTGGAAACAACCGAAATGTCCAGTCAAGAGTATGGTGTGAGTGGTTGCCAGGGGCTTGGGGGAGGGAGAAATGGGGAGTTGTTATTTAATGGGTACAGAGTTTCAGTTTTGCAAGATGAAAATGTTCTAGAAATCTGCTGTACAACAAGTTGCACATAGTTTAACACTATTGTACTATGTACTTAAAAATGGTTAAGATGGGAGAGAATGAGAGAGAGAGACAAAGAGAGAGGGAGGGAGAGAGATGTACCCGCTAACTATTTGACAAAAATGGAAAATGCTTATCCTCTAATATGAAGTTAAAATACAGAATACAGAGGTTCCAATTCTAAGATTCCACCCTGTCTTTCCCACTGAATGCAGGTATAAAATGGATGGAATGCATGTAGCAGCTATTTGAACTCTGAAAATGAAATGGTAGCAAGCAGACTGATCGGGACAGAAGACCAGAATTTAAAGTCATCCTGAACAAACAGGGAGTTTCCTGTTTTCTATTCCCTCCAGTATCTCCTGCATGGACTCAAGGCAGCCTGAACCCTGAAGCAGGAACTGGGCATGGAGAAAGAGAGCTCCAGAAGAAGCCTTCCAGCTCTGGTCCAAGAAAGGGGATCCCTAATGCTCAGAGAAAACAGAAGAAATCACCTACTTTTCTTTTCTTTTTTCTTGTCTGTGTTGTCGCATGCCCCAGCCTGCAGGAAATCCAGGTGTAGCTGTAGTTGCAGCAGCCACAGGAGCAGGAGTGGGGGCACAGGTGCCCGAAACTCTGAGGACCTGGATATTGACTGAAAAGAGAAACCAGCTTGGGGTTCTGGGAGGGGAATCATGGTGTCAAAATGGGCATGATATGGACAAATTATCTAAGTAACATCCCAGGTGTAGTTGGAAATGTAAATCTAGAACTCAGAGAAGAGTTCTGGGCTAGAATTGTCTCCACAGAATCATATGTTTATTTACTTAGTTTTCTATTAATGAACAATATAGCAGTTTAAAATAGATTATAGATGGGTAGTTCTCAATTGCATAAATCCTTTTCTGTAAGTAGAGTGATCACCTTAACTTTAATATTCAACTTTATACAGATAATTCGTGTGTGTTAAATGACAAATAACCATGGAAGTGGTCAACCATGTAGGCTTACCTTGGTCTTTTTCACTCTTCCTCCTTGTAGCGTAGGTGATCTCCTGGCCTTCAAATTTTCCTAATTTGAATTTCTAGCTTTGTGTTATTATATCTTCTCAAACACCTTGTCTTTACCATGATGCAGTGGCTATTGTTGGAACGCTGCCCAGATCCCCTGTGCTTGTTGGTGCCACTTTCAGTGAAAAATTGCCCTTGGCTAAATAGGTGGGATGACTCACCAGGAAGACTATGTTCACCCCTCTTCTTTGCCCCTGCCCCCTCCACCAAGGAAGACCACAGCCAATGATAGGGAGTATTAGAAGCTAGCCCCCTTGCCTCAAGGCAGGATCAACTCTGTGGTACAATTACTGCTTTCCCAGGGGATTTTTCTGAAACTGATCTCCAGTTGAGACACATTCTTGCTTGGCTTTTTTCCCCTGCCCTATCCTGTTTCCCTTAATATCTTTTTCCTAAGAGTAATACACCAACAAATCAATGGAACAAGAATCCCCGTCTCAGGCTCCACTTAGAATATGACTTAAGACACGTTTCATTAAACCTGGTTTTCTTTCTGTATTTTCAGTCTGTCATAAATAATATCATCCTCTGAACCTCAATCTAGAAATCTGGAAGTCATCTGTGATCCCAAGTTTGTGTGAATCATCTCATCTAGAAGTTATTTCAAGCTAAATACTCTAGATGTTTTCTTCTTATTACTGAGTAATAGCTAATTATTGAGATTTTCTTGTAGCATTCTTTAGTATCTGCTCCACTAAAGAAATAAAATATAAGGCAGATTATTACAATTCTGAAGATGGAATTTCTTACCAGTGGAAAAAGTAAATAGAATTGTATTTGGTCCTAAGATCTGAGACCTGGCTGCTGAATCAGTGGTCTTCAGACTTTGCTTGCATACTCCCTAAAGTAAATTTGAAAAACTTTATATTCCTTCATGTAGTTTTTAATTTGATCTAAACTTTTTCATTATAACCTTAATAGTGGCAAAGGATGCAATTTCTGATGTATTAAAGCTATTGACATGTTTAAAATTAAACTATTTTATCACTTTAAATATGATCAAGAGAATGTAAATAGCATAAAGATTTGCTATTCATCATTTTCAAAAATACATAAACTTTTTAACTGTCATAAATTTCACATCATTTCCTTTTCTTCTTGAACTCATATTTTCATTCCATTTTCCCCCAAAAATTTTATCCTAATATGCCATATTTTGATGCTTATAAATGTTTCATTGATTACTCTATCATAATTCTTTGCAATAAAAATACATATACAAATTGAAATATCCTCTGGCTCTGTAATGCTGTTATTTTTCTTTCGTATGTTATCATTATAGTTACCACATAGATAAAATTGATCAACCAGAATAAATAACACATTTAAATAAATATTAAGTATGGAAGGTTAAAATTTTATTGTAAACTCATCTTGTAATGAGACGATTGGCTTTTTCTTTTAATTAGTTTATGTATCTGTGGGTTAATATCAATGATTACTAGAATGCTAGAATTAGCCATTTTATTTATTCTTTTTTAGAAAAAGTGTCTCACTTTGTCGCCCAGGCTAGAGTACAGTGGCATGATCATGACTCACTGTAACCTCTAACTCCTGAGCTCAAGCAATCCTTCCACCTCAGACTCCATGGGACCATAGGCATGTGCCACCACGCCCAGCTAATTTTTTTTTTTTTTTTTCTGCAGAGACCGGGTCTCACTGTGTTGATCAGGCTGGTCTTGAACTCTTGGCCTCAAGCAATCCTCCTGCCTGGGCATCCCAAAGTGCTGTGATTATAGGCATGAGCCACCACCTAGCTTATTGTATTCCCTTTTTTAATGTTAGTTCTGAAAAAACTTATTCACATAAATGAGTAGAGGAGACTGGAAGGAGTTTTATCATAGCAATAACCTGCAATTATTTGAACACCTTCAGAGTTACATGACTAAAATCACATAGTAATGTATCACCAAAAATTACTTTTTATGAGTCGCTAACTGACCACTGAATTAGTTCCTCCTTTAATTTTGTTGAAAGTAAAGAACTAAAAACCTCCTGAATTACAAAAGGACTTGTTATCCAGTTATTATAATTATGCTCCCCTCTCACCACCCACACCAATAATTTGAATTGTCTTTTTGTTTGGCACTTGAGAGGCTGTTCCACCCCAGGGCAATGTGCTGCAGTAAAATCTTAAGAGGGAGATGATGGAGGGAGGGATTGTGCAAGGGGAGGTGAGAAAGGAGAAATCCGACACCATAAGGGTGTTCTCAGGCAGATCTGTTTTAAGGAAAATGAGGAAAGTCAAAGATCCAGAAACCGATTCCAGTAAACCTTTAGGCTCCTCATGCCCCTTAGAAATCTTTGTGCACTCTCAGTTATACTATTAGCATTTCCTTCCTTGCATCATACCCTATTGTGAAAAAAAAGAAAGAAAGAAAGAATATAGGAAAAACTCAATACCCAAGAGTATTTTTTGAGGGTTGTAAGAAAAACTGTATGGCTGGTGGCAGGCACTCCCTCCCCTCCCTAAAGAGGAGAGACCCACAAAGGTGACTGTTAGGCCCAGCTAAGTTGAAGGATAACCACACCCAGATGCCCACCCAGATAAGAAAGTTT
>CAUYRT010034305.1:0-58145 GCA_963574885.1 Lepilemur ruficaudatus | reverse complement strand
CTATGATTGGCACTCCTAAAACTCGTTGGCCAGTCAATCCTATTGCTAGAGGCACTGAGCTAACATCAACAAACTCCACATAAGCAATTCCTTTGGAACGTCTTGAATTTCTATCAGAAATCATCCTCACATCTCGAACCTTTCCTACTGTAGAGAAAAACTCTTCCAAATCACTTGGTCGAATTCTTGCTGCCAGCTGCATGCAGAAAACTGTCCTTGCATCTCTTTCCTCAGGAGTTAGATTATCAATAGGCTCCCTCATAGGGCTCTTGTCTTTTCTGAATGGGCTTTTGCTTCAGGAACGCTGTCTGCTTAATTTGATGCTATGAGGCAACCCAATCTTTCCTCGGATGGCACTGTTAAATTTTGGTCCGGAGTATGGACTTCTGTAGCGGCCTCTGAACCCGCGATCTCGACTTCTTGAACGGCTCCGTCTCCTTTCTTTGCTTCTACTTCTCTTCCTTTCACGGCTTTTGCTCTTTTTCCTTTCTCTATGTCTACTTCGCTTCCGTTCCTTACTTTTACTTCTCTTTCGTTCATGACTACGACTTCTGCTTTTGCTTTTTTTCCTCCTTCTGGAATCTTGAAACCCACGCTCCAATCACAAGGAGATGCAGAGCTTTCCAAGGAGGCAGAAACTTTGTTTTTTGCTACGTTCTTCATGGCCGTTAGCCCTACTCAACTTGTTCTCATCCTTATGATTGACAGTTCACACTGGAATCAAAGGTGAAATCATGGGAGTAGAGGTGAGATATCGTTAGGCAAGTCTTCTTGTAAGGAGCCTCAAGCATTGCTTCAATATCAATATCGTCCGCCATTTTCTCTAAATGCCTGTGCGGGCTTCCAGGCGCCTGTGGTGCTCTACTCAACAAGGGACCGCGACAACGGCCGCCGCCGCTGTTGCTACTGTTAAGCCCCTAGGCCCAGGCTGCGGTACCGCCCAGCCTGAGTATCAGGCTCCGAGGGCGGCTAGGCCCGAGCGAATCTAAAAGAAACGATGGGATCAGAAAAGCACGCGCGCGGGAGAGCAGGACGGCTGCTTCGGCAGCTCAGGATCCATCCCAGCGACAGCGTCCACAAGCTCCCTGAAATGGTGGCCGCTGCTTCCCCGTACTCACATTCACCAACACACATACACACACAAACACACGGGGCCTCAGAGCCCCCAGCACGGGCTCTCGCGAGATACTCCCCCCCCCCCCCCCCCGCAGATGTCTTTATAACAGAATGTCTTATGCTCTTTTGGGTAGATGCCTACTAATGCTATTGCTGGATGGAATGGTAATTCTGTTTTTAGCTCTTTGAGGAATCTCCAAATTCTTTTCCACAGAGGTTGGGGTAATTTGCAGTCCCACCAGCAGTGTAAGAGTGTTCAATCTTCTCTTTGTGCCATCTTTTGGATGATTTGTTAAGTTTTCAAGTTTGCTCTTATTTTCTTCTGCCATCTTTAATCTGCTACTGTTCCATTTGTTAAAATGATCATTTCAAATACTATAATTTTCATCTCTGCAAGTTCATATTGGTTCTTTTGTATATCTTTTATTTCTTTTATCATTGTATCTATTTTCCTCTAAATCCTTGATCTTCTTTTTGTCACATATCCTGATGGTACTTTGTAATTCTGTTTCTATGCTATCCAGCACAATTTTAATTACTTTGGTAAAATATTGTATTTATTGAATGTTAGTGTCATGAGAACAGTGATTAAGTCCTGTACACCAAGACACCCTCAGAATTTAGCAGAGTGTCTAGCACAGAGTAAACTCAGTAAATATGCACTGAATTAATTAATGAAATAATTTTAAAGGAGTCTTATTTTCTATTCCTAAAATCCTAATCCTACTCATATGGAAACTTTAACTGTGGCATAAAGTTGCCAAAAGTTCCAAGAAATAGGTCCAGGATAGATAAATTATTTATCCTAATGATGAGAGTGAAAAATATTTTCTTAACAATTGGGGCAGAAATTGAAACTCTTGGGGCATAGGTTAGAAGGGCTACAGTGGAAAGACAAACTGTGTTATGGAAGGAAGGAACTGGAGTCTAGGGTAGTGGGAGAGCACAGGGAAAGCGGAGAAAGAAAAGACAACTGAACAACGTGGCTGTGGTTTGGAGCTTGAAATGCAAAACAAGTCACGAGACTTTTAAGAACAAAGATGCCTAGTACAGATTTTTAAA
This sequence comes from Lepilemur ruficaudatus, assembly GCA_963574885.1. Lineage (NCBI taxonomy): Eukaryota > Metazoa > Chordata > Mammalia > Primates > Lepilemuridae > Lepilemur > Lepilemur ruficaudatus. The sequence goes on along the minus strand of CAUYRT010034305.1, from coordinate 55,967 downwards.
GTTCTGTGTGCTTCAATATAAAGCCCACCTCTTATGCACACAGAAAAGACTTGTGTATGTGATGCACTTGCTGCTCTGTGTGTGTGTGTATCGGGGGAGAATGTGAATGAAAATGAATATTAATCAGTTGAAAGAACTGAGTCCCATGTCTAGAGGGTGCAATTAGGAACAGAGGTAGCATACATGGGCCAGCAAAACCATCCATATATTGTACTAACTCAGTAGAACTAGGAGCCAGAGGTAATAAGAATATAATAAGCACTTTCTGATCCCCCTAGGAGTTTGTGGAAATATTGGGGAGGTCATGAGACTTTCCACTAATATAAAAATGGGATTATATGCCATTATTACCTGGATTTTTAAATCAGCTGACATCTGATTTAAAAATAATAATTATTATTGAAAACTTACTATATACCAGGTTAAATGCTTTATAAATGTTATCATTTACTCCTCTTTAAACACCTGTGAGGAAAATGCTATTAAAGTCCAATGTAGTGATGAAAAGATACAGCTTAGACAGAGAGACACTCACTTATTCAAGTCATACAACTTGATGAGAGGATACTAGTTGGAAATTTTTTGGCAGGTAGATCGAGAACAGGTGGTCAAAGCAATTGAGAAAAGAGGGTTAAATGCAAAACTCCAATTACATTCCCAGGATCCAGGTCCACTGAGGGGAGTTATTTGACAAGCCAATTTTTCTGCTTTTTAAATACATTCACAGAGGAGCCCTAAGGTTGCCATTACTTTATTTGTACCTGTTTTGCCCTAAATGCAGCCATATTAGCAAGGCTGATGATGCAGTAGCCAAGAGCACAGGCACCAGAGTCAGAGAACTCTAGATTTCAATTTTGATTCTGTCACTTATGGGTTAATAATCTTGTTCCATTTATCTAGCTTTTGAGCCTCAGTTTTCTTATCTGTAAAATAGAAGACATTAATACCAGCATTGGCTGTTCTTGTGAAGATTAAGATAATTAGTATAAAGAGATTAGCACAGTTCCTAGCACACGGTAACCACCCCTTAATAATTTGCAGTTGTTATTACATCTCCCCTACCACATTCCTACCCAACTGAGGGATAAAATAGATTGGGAAGAAAACACAACTTATTTATGACCTACTGTGCATCAGGCATCCTTTTAGACACTATGTTCACTCTCTTTCTTGGTACTCACAGCAGTCCTGTGCTATGTATGGGCTCTATAAACCACATTTTGCAGTGGGGGGGGAGAAACTTGAGACTAAAAATAGTAAAGTGACTTACCTAAAATGACTCAACTGTGTGAGGTCTACTATGAACTCAATTTGCAGATGAGAAAAATAAGGCTGAGAGGAAAACATTGCTGAGTGTACATTTGTGCCAGATGTTCTCTAACTTCAAAGCTTATCATAACCTACTATCTGCTAGTTTCCCTAGGTCATGTCCACTGTTGGGGTGCAGGAAACTCTGAATACTTTGTGGGGACTAGAGGAGAGGCTGGAATGGAATCTATTTGCATGAGATATTCTGCATGAGAGCTTTGTTTCTAAGGAGGGGGGGATTCAAACATGACTGCTTGAGGGGGGATAGGCTAAAGAAAGACAATACCTTGTCGTCTAGCCCACACTGGATCCCCAGGAAAGAGCTGGCTGGCTGTGAGAATGAAGTTCTCAGCGGACAAATCTCAACCCAGGGTTGAGGATTTGGCCCTACTTAGTATACTTATGTAGGGAGATTTAGGCGTAAAGGTGACTGAAGAGACAGGCTTGTGCTTTAGGACATACCTCCTTTAGCAGAGAATTCTCATTCTTCCAGAGGATATTGGCAGCTGTGGCATTGGTGATGTACTCCCCTTCAGGACTTTGTGAAAAGAGAACCTAATGTGGAGAGGGGCAGGAGCCTGGTGAGTCCAGAGGAAATCTGATTTACAAGCCATGAGGGACCAACTAGAGGCATAATGCCCAGGTGTGTGAGAGGGCAGCTTGGGTGGTGTAATGGAAATTGTGGTGACTCCCTGATGGCATTTCTACCCTTGCCTAATGTGGTTTGGACAACTGTCCTCAGCTCTAGTGGTGGGCTTGTTTGGCCTGGAAGTATTTTCATCCTTCTTGTTAATGATTGGTTTATAAGTAGACATGTGACTTAATGAGATGCAAGGACAAATTCACTGACGCTTCTGGGAATTTTTTCTTTGGAAAATCTCATGAGAAATCAGTTTTCCTTCTCATATGTAAATGAGGAACTGACAGCCCCAGGTTGTTACTGACTTACAATTGCCAGGGGAATCAGAATTAAGCTGAAGGTGTGTATTGCAGCAGAGAAATAAAAAGCATGTAGGTCTTGGATGATGTGGTCGAAAGGCTAGATAAACCAGTCTTGAATCTCATTCTGCTTATGGACTTCTCTTTTAGTGAATTAGTAAATTATTTTATTGCATAAGCCGATTTGAATCGATTTCTTATTTAGTTTCAGCTGAAAGTATTCTGATTTAGTTGGAGAATAAAATCTAACAAGGATTTTCCAAATTTATTTTTGTAATTTAGGTATCAGCTGACTTGTGGTCAGCACATGGAGCTACCAGTAGGAAAATAGCTAAAATATTTCTACTAAATTAGTAGAGTGGTTAAGCTTGGAACAGATTAAAGAGATCTTACTTTGAGATAGCAGTGCAGAGGGAAAATGATACTTGGAATTAAATCTGAATGTCAAGGAGATGACAGTTGTTCAGTTTAATGCCTTGGTGAATTTTGAGACTTGGTTATTCATTGAGAATGAGGGATGTCATTGGAGGATGGTAAATGTTTGAACAGCTGCTATTTGGAATGGGAAAGGAATTAATGAAAGATCAGTGCTGAAAAGCACTGAGGACCCAGCTGAGTTTGGAGATCATGAATTTATTAATATAATGGAGGGAATCAGTTTGCTTTTGAAGTTTTCTCCATCAGGGCTACCTAGGCAAGAAACAGAAGTGGTATAAAAGGACAGTGGGACTCCCAAATTGGGGTTTGGCAGAGAAGGTGCAGTGGAAGGACCCAAGCAATTAGAAAAATAGTAGCTGTTATTTTTGTTGATAGTAATAATTGATATTCTTTGGCATTGTAACTGTCAACAAAGTTGACATTGGTTATATCGCATTTGTTATAATTTTGTAATGCAGGTTATTAATCTTAGTTTATTGATGAGGAATTGGAGACTAATGAAATTCATGCATTCCATTGCTTCGATCACTCATTTATTCATTTTCCAAACTTAAAAAAATGTTTGTTGTATGCCAGATTCTGCTCTAGGACCTAAAAATTCAGAAATGTGGAGTGTAAAACCTCTCAAAATGCTCTCTCTTTGGTGGGAACACAGACAAACAGTACAAGAATGTAATATAAGCTGAAGCCACAGCTGGATGCTGTGGAAGCAGGAAGAAGGTCCCCTAACTCCAGATACGGAGTTTGAGTGATGTGATCATGTTTGGCAGTAGTATGAAAGATGAAATGTTGGTATTATACTGGAGATAGATAAACAAATCAAGAGATCATTGTTGTTTTGTAAGAAGTGATGAATAGGGTTTAAGAGGAGAGGAGAACCTTGAGAGCCATTTAAAAAGAACTGACTGCATTTGAAAATTGGGCATAGGTAGTAAGAGAGAGGGAGGGGTTAGTATGACTCCAGAGTTACGAGATGAATTACAGGGAGAATTGCAAGCCAGGCAATGGGAAGAATTTGGCGACTTACGATTAGTTCCAAGCTCTTTCCATGTACTGCACTTGATACCTTAGAGGCATCATCATTGTGGGGTTCTCCCTAAGAAGCTACACTGATAATTCACAAATGAAGAGAAGAATCAACTGTTGTAAAGCCTGATACTGTAATTTTTCTGTTAGTGTCTGTAACCCATCTGATCATGCAGTCCTACCAAGTCCTCTTAAAACTTCTGGGAATTTCTCTTAAAACAACCTGCCATGTATAATCCCATGGGAGCCTTCTTTGCATTCTGGCTTCAGCATCATGTTGACGTCTGCTACCCTCAAACAGACTGTAAGGGATATCAGTCTTGTCTGAGCTGGGATATAAGGATGCCATTATCTGTGCACAGAGTACATTTTCCTAGTGTTCTGAGAACCACTGTCTATTGGGTGGGAGGGTTGTCTTCACGAAGATAGCTATGTGCTCTGCTCTGTCTCACTTTGTCTTCTAGCCCCTGAGAAACAGTCTCGCTACTGCCAACAGTTCATAGTCCTTCAACCTCTAGTCTTAAACACCTCTCCCTCTATGTTTAAAACCAGTAATAAGGGCTGAATGGGGAGCAGTTCCCTTTCCTGGTCTACCCTCACTTTTCTCCCTCCAATTTTCCAAATTAGGAAACAGTCCCACACAAAATGACTTTTAAGAATATGATCTCATGCAGAGAGATTTCAAAGGGGTCTTTAAGTCTCCGCAAGTTACACAAAAATGCAAGTCATGTTTGGCTCTACTGAGACGTCCTAGTACATTTCGTTTTCCTGTTTCCTCTCTAACACTACCTCTTCATGTTTCTACCCATCCACACTGTACTACTTCTGTTTTATCCTTTAGAATGTACTTTTGTACTGAGAGCTGTTACTCCCTGAGGGAACATGCCTTTTCCACTGCAGATTCCCAAGGAGGGGAGGTCTGCCACGATGTCTTTTGTTAGCAGTCTCTGAGAATTATTCTGAAAGATGCTCTTGCTGTCTTTTGACTCGAGCAGCTGGTAAGACACTGTAACTGGTTCTCTAGCATATCCTTGTTTCTCTCTTTATCCTCAGTAGCTGTATTATGCTCAGTATGTACCACTGATTTGTAGCCCATAGAATATTAGTGCTATGAGGAACTCCAGGGAGAAAATCCTGGTCCATCCTTCCCTGTCACCTCCCTTAATTTATAGATAATAAAACGGAGTGCCAGACAGGGAAGGGGAACACCATTGAGGTCAGAATCAGGACTGGTGTCAACTTTCCTGATCTCCATACCAGTGTACCTCCACTTCACATGAATCAGGTGAGGCAGATCAAGTTGGATCCTCATAATAACACTGTGGGAAAAGCACTTGTGAACTCATTTCACATGTGAGAAAACAGGCTCAGAGACTGAACATCTCCAAGTTCATACAGTGAGTTAGTAATGGAGCCCCTGTGGGTCCATGTGCAATACAGTCAATCTTTTTGAGACTATGAAGACTTGAGAAACAGTGATTTTAAAGTAAACTTGTAACCTGAGGTCTACACTATCCAAACAGACATACAATATATAACCACATTTTTTGGCCAATGTATTTCCTGATATCTGAATCGTTCTTGTGAATTTGTTGAAAGAGAAATGAAGCCTCAAAAGTGCCACTGGAGAAAGCCTTAATAAAAATCCATCAACTTGGCAGGAGGATGTTTAGTTTTTGAGAGGTCACCTGTCTGTGCCAGATGAAGTTTGAGGATAGAAATAGTGAGAACATTTGAATTTATTATTTGCATTTTCTCGCCAAAGCTGGGATATTTTCTCTCATTCAGTTTTGCTGTGTCTTCTATGACAGGCTGTTTGACATACCTACTTATAAGTGAGAATTTTTACATTTTTGAGGGAAATTAGATATGTTCCTCATAATATGGGAATGTTCAGGCATCTAGCCCCTGAGAAACAGGGAACTGACTGCATTTGAGTCGTCAATCTCCCGTATAGTTAGGATCTCTAACCAATGAAAGTATCCTTCAAATTTAACTATCTTTAATGGGTTGCAGAACCCTTTGACTTTATGTAAACACCAAGTTGCAACAGAACTGACTTCTCTTCCCTGTGTCAATGACTACATGTGTGACCTTGGGCCAATCTGAAGCTTTTAGGGCCTCTGTTTTCTGCTCTTAGAAACTAGATAATCTGTGAGGTCCCTTTAGCTGTACAAGTCCTTTAATCTTTCTGTGGTGGTCACCTGACTAAATTGAGAGCTATACATCCATCTTGTCTAGTTAGGAATGCATCATTGCTATAAAGAATAAATGAAGTAATGGGTGTGAAACCTCTTTGAAAAGCCGAAATCGTGAAGTAAATTATAGACATGATTATTTAAGTACCAAGACTATTTTTCATTTTTTTCTACATAACTGGTTGCTTATATAAACTCTTTCTGAGAAGACCTTGTAGAAGGACATGGTTTTCTTCTCTTATGGAAAGAGAAGGATTAGATTAACAAGGGGTCATATTCTACATAAAGGCTATAAAACCCTAGAATTCTATTTTACAGAATGTTTCAAATTACAGAACAGACAGAAATGTATCCCACCCTCTACCCTAGGGATAGTGTGCTCTGGGTGGCAGGACTCAACTGCTGTGGGGAGAGTCGCATCAAACCAAGCACATTCTGGGCTTTCAAAAGGAACGCAGAAGCAGTTGTGTAGGCAGAGGCCCAGAATATGAGTGAGAAGACAAGGGTAAATAAAATTTATAGGAGAAGGAGCCATACTGATCATCTGGCCAAGGGTTCATAAAATCCAATGTCTTTCGGGTCAAATGGATTATGTCAGTGGGTAAAGTGAGCCAGTGAGGGCTGTGGTGTATGGGGGTAGCTGCAATTCACCTCCAACTGATAGAGGCCATCCTGGGAATGTGAGACCAGTGTTGCTGATATCTGAAGAAAAGTTGAAAATGTGGATTTTTGGGGGTGAACTTTCCTGATTTCTAAATGTTTGAAAAATGTGCTTCAAGATGTAGTCTACATACTACTGATTTGAGGTCTCTTATCTAGAACAACTCCATCATTTTATTTAAAATAAATTTTCTCTTATTTATCAACTATAAATTTAATTATTTATTATGTGTTTAAAACTTTGCCTAGATCTAGTGATACAAAGAGTGGTAAAGCCCAGTTCTGTGGGAGTCATTAATATGAAAAAGTAAGGATAATTATTATATAAAATATAGTGGATACGCTAATAGAGTTGTGGCCAAAGTGGGAGAACACATGTGAAAGTAATCCACTGTATTAGGTGTCCTGAACTTTCTCATCAGTTTGGCTTAACTTTTTAAAAATGTATTATTGCTAATGCTTATGCTAGTAGCTATAAAAACACAGTAAGGCTACCTCAAAGATAACATTCCTGTTTCATCAGGCATGATTACTGTTAAATGAAAGATGATAATTTTTCTTCTGCTTGGGAAAATAATTTTTTTGTCAGAATTTATAACTATTGTCCTGTCAGATATTAACACAAGCCTTCATGCCTGGAGACACGTGCAACTTAGAAATCATGTCATCCATTACCACGCCTTCTTGATCCTACTCTTCCAAACTAACCCCTGTTGCCAGTGTGGTATATTCTAGTCTCTTTTCTGTACATAGGTGCTGTATAGAGATTCAAAAAAATTTTAGCCAAAATTAAATGATTCTATACTTACTCTTCTGTCATTTACCTTTTTAAGTTTGGTAAAATGTATATAACAAAAATTTTACTATTTTAACTGTTTTTAAATCTATAGTTCAATGCACTAAGTACTTTTATATCATTGTGTAACCATCGCTGCCATCCATCTCTACAACTTTTTTTACCTTCCCAAACTGAAACCTTGAACCCATTAAAACACTAATTCCACACTCCCCTCTTTCCTCTAGGCCCTGACAACCACCATTCTACTTTTTATCTCTATGAATTTCACTACTCTAGGTACCTCATATAAGAAATCACATAATATTTGTTTGTAACTGGCTTATTTCACGTATCATAATGTTTTCAATGCTCATCCATGTTGTGGGATGTGTTAGAATTTCCTTTCTTTTCAAGGTTAAATAATATTTCATTGTATGTGTATATCACATTTTGTTTATTCACCCATCAATGGATGCTTCTGCCTTTTGGGTGCTGTTTGCCATTTACTTTTATTTATTTATTTATTTCTTAATTTGAAAATATTAAGGGGGTATAAATATTTTTGTTACATGGATAGCCTTTATGATGCTTAAGTCAGGGGTATTAGTGTGCCCATCATCTGAATAGTGTTTATTGTGCCTGTTACGTAGGTGTTTTACTCCTCCCCCCTTTTTGATTTTCAATGATTTTTACTTCTCTCTGTGCCCATATTTGCCAATTAATTGGTTCCAAATTATTAGAGAATATATATGGTGTTTATTTTTCCCTTCCTGAGATACTTCACTTAGAATAATGGTTTCCAGTTCCATCCAAATTGCTGCAAAGGACATTAATTCATTTCTTTTTATGGCTGAGTAGTACTCCATGGGGTGTGTGTGTGAATATGAAATACACATATCAAATTTTGTTAATCCACTCACAAATTGATGGGCACTTAGGTTGATTTCACACCTTTGTGATTATGAATTGTGCTGCAATGAATATTTCAGTGCAAGTATCTTTTGATAAAGTGACTTCTTTTCCTTTGGGTAGATACCGAGTAGTGGGGTTACTGGATCAAATGGTAGGTCTACTTTTCTTACTTTGAGGAATCTCCATACTGTTTTCTATAAAAGTTATACTAATTGGCAGTCCCACCAACAGTGTATAAGTGTTCCTTTCTCTCTGCGTCCATGCCAGCATCTATTGTTCTTGACTTTTTAATAATGGACATGCTGACAGAGGTAAGATGACATCTCATTGTGGTTTTAATTTGCGTTTCCCTGATGATTAGTGATGTTGAGCGTTTTTTTCATGTTGGCCATTTGCGTATCTTCTTTTGAAAAGCTTCTTTTACCCACTTTTTAATGGCGTTGTTTGTTTTTATTCTTGCTGATTTGAGTTCTCTGTAGATTCTGGATGTTAGCCCTTTATTAAATGGTATAGTTTGGGAATATTTTCTCTCATTCTGTAGGCTGTCTGTTTACTCTGTTGATTATTTCCTGGACTGTGCAGAAACTTTTTAATTTAATCAAGTCTCGTTTATTTATTTTTTTGTTGTTGCTGTATTTGCCTTTGGGGTCTTAGTCATAAATTCTTTGCCTAGGCTGCCATCTAGATGAGTTAGAAAAAATAATTTTACCTCTTGAAGAACAGGAGAAGGAACCCAGAACACTAGTTCTTCTAAACTTTGTGGAAGAATTGTAGTGAATTCCTGTAATTTTATGTTGCCTTTACATTTATTTTGAATGTAGGTTTAACTTTTTCCTTTCAGAAGCAGGAATCAGTCACCCGTGACATAGTTTCCAGTTTTCCTTAATGTGGTTGACTCAGATATCTGTCTTATACAACCAGTTTCTGGTGACCATCTCTCTATGGGACAGCTAGATACAACCTACTTGACTAGCCCCACTGACCTCACACTCTGCGTGGATGGCACAGATATGTCTCAGTGACTTCCTCTTAGTCACAGTGTGACTCCAGGGAACGCATGTGTGCTTGCTCTAAACCCACCAGTTACAACTCTCTGCAGGAAACCTGCTGGGATGTTGCCCTGGGTCCCAGTGAAGGTTGTGGTGCACAGGACCCTCTCTTTTTCATGCTCCCCACCTGCTGATTGAGTGTGCATATCTCACACAGCTCCCTGCTTCTTGTTGGCCCTGTAAGGCATGGTGTCCTCTTCTCTCTGGATCTGTAAATAATAAATTGCTTCTCTCATGTCATGCATTTTGTTGAGTTGCCTCCTCTGTGTCTCACCTGACCACCACACTTGAACCTGACTTCTTTCCTGGTTAGGACTCTCCTAGAGAGAGTAGTAATAAACTAAACACGGGTCAGACAAGGGCCACAATGGTGTCAGCTAGTATAAACAAGTTTCCTGTGAGAGAGACACCTGGTCACAGGTTGTACACTTGGTTATTAGGCCATCTGCCAGGATAAAGGAGTATTCTGTGAAACTGACCAAATTAGAAAGAAATACAAGAAGAGCTAGTCAAATCATCACAGTTAGTGTTTACAAAATGTTTTATAGTTTACATAGTGCTTTTCTAAAAAAAGTAGTGACACATAGTATGTAGCTAGTCATAATTGGAAAATGTCTGGAAACCCTGGTAGCTGGGCTGGTGGGTGGTCCCAGATGAGGTCCACAGGGATAATTGTGTCCGATGTTGTTTCAAGGGATGTGAAGGAGCTATTTTTTTCTTTCTTTTGACAAAATGATCAAGGGGGTACTGTGTTTCTCAGCTTCTGGAGAGGATGGGAATGGGGGGACCAGAATGGTCAACCTCACAGGCCTTTTACTTGCTGAGACCATAAAGGAGAAGTGGTCCAGATTGAGAGGTGAAGCAAGCCATTTTCTTGAACAGGCATGGGCTGGTAGGGCCTAGCCAGGTAAGGGGTCTACCAGGAAACAAAGCTTGGCACTGAATACAGCAGGGAATGTTTTGAAACTTGAGGAGCAGTGATAGAGGAGAGACATGGAGGGGACAACACCCTTGCAGAGATGCTAGCATTCCTTGGGGACAGGGACCATTGACAGTGGAAGCCTGAGCTACTGTCACAAAGCTTACTGAGCAAAGGACATCCACTGTGGGGTAGCAGGAGAAAAAATCATGGCAGCTGCGGGGGGGCGGGGAGCGGTAACTGTAGCTGTTAGATCAGCCTCAGTGCATGTCAAACACCTCGAGGCACTTCCCAAAATCCTGGGAGCCAGCAAGGGGGGAGATTTTTGGAACATGGATATTTTTCATAAGCAGATGAGAGCGAGGGCAGGAAATTTGGGTTGTAGTTGTTAATATTTCTTTATTTGTACTAATAAATGAAACGTGGCCTAGGAACACTTAGATTATGTTAAATTTCTGGAGTATTTTTGATTTTTGCTGACAGCATTGCTATGCTAATACAACACACAAAGTTTCATGTATTTACAATGAAAGATGACATAATTTCTTAATCTTATACTATTTTCCTTTTGGGATGTAAAGAACAGAAATACACTCACTACTTTGCATGGTTGTGAGAGACTTCTAGACTCAACATTTTTGAATTAGGCTACCCAAATTAACAGATGCACTAGGGTACTGCATTTTTAGCACCTTCTATCTAACTGAGATTATTTAAAATCATGTAGGAAAGGAAATCAGCTCACTACAAATTGTGACTGTAAACATTGTACTGTAAATGCTTTGTAGTTTTCCCCCAATAAAAAAAAAAAAAAATCATGTGGGAAAGGGTCACGGGGCTGTGAACAATTGATAGCGCCAAGTTAGCACAATCCTCACGTCACGAGAGGCTATGGGGTGAGCCCAGGATTTTTGCAGTTATGGTTGACATGGGACCTGTTGACAGGTGGTTGCTTGACAGAGATTTATGAAAGCTATTAAATGCTAGAACAAGTACCTGGTAGGAAGAGAATGATCTGGGGCTGGTGTGTGTTTATTTTCCCGTGGGAAAATGGTGAAGTAAGGAAAGTGCAGGTATTTTCAAACAGGTTCCTAGCTCGGAGGCATTGCATTAGCTATTCTGTTTGCCTGCATTGCAGTCTGTTATTCCTATCACATGTTTTTCTTATTTACATATTTATTTGTTGCTTTTTTATCTCCCTTGCTTTCCAAAACACTAGACTTGAACCTTCCCTGTCTTGTTCACCAGTGCGTTCCTCTCATCAGACAACGCTTGGCAAATAGTAAGCACTAAAAAATATTTGTTAGAAAATTAATGATTTTGACCCCGTTTCGCAGTATTTTAATAGAAAACTTGGTAAACAAAAGTTTCAAGTTAGGTTACTTTTTTCCCTTCTATTTTTAGAAACTATTTTGAACAAATTTTAAACTTTAGTAAAGTTGCTAGTACTACATGAGTTCCCATAAACCTTTAACACATCTTCCCCTAGGTTAACATGTTACATAAACATAGTACAGTGATTGAACCAGTATATTAACACTGATGTAATACTGTTCACTAATACATAGACATTATTCAAATTTTGCCAGTTTTCATACTGACGTCCTGAGTTGGTTCAGGATCCGACCTAAAATCCCACGTTACATTTAGTTATCAGGTCTCCTTAGTCCTGAGACTCATGTCACAGTTTCTCATTAGTCAGTCTTTTTTTTTTGTATTTCATGACCTCGATCCTTTTGAGGGGTACTGGTCAGTTGTTTTGGAGACTGGTTCCCTCAGTTGGGTTTTCTCATATCATTTTATGATTATATCAAGGTTATGCATTTTTGGCAAAAATACCACAAAAATTTGACTTTCTCATGTATCATTTTGTGGGGTATGTGATGTTGATCAGCCCTGTTACTGCGATGTTAGCTCTGATCATTTGATCAAGGAGGTGACTGCAAGTTTTCTTCATTGTAAAGTTACTGTTTTATCCTATGTGGTTTATAAATTATCTTGTGGGGAAACTCTTTCAGACTGTGTGACTATACTGTTTTGCATCACATTTTGCCCACTAATTTTAATATTCATTGATGATTCTTGCCTGCAACAGTTATTACTGTCGTATTTGTCTAATGGTGATTTTCTGTTTCCATCATTCTTTCTAATTGAAGTTCTTCTGTAAGAAATCACTGGACCATCTCCATTTATTTATCTGTTCAATTATTTACTTAAATCAATATGGATTCACAGATATTTGTTTCATTCTAGGCATTTTAAGAAAATTTTTTTAAATTTTTATTTCAGGATATTATGAGGGTACAGACATTTTGGCTACATTGTATGTCTTTGCCTCGCCCAAGCGAGCGTTAGAGGCATGCCCTTCCCCACTACAGTGCTCACCGTGTCCATTAGTTGTGAGTTTACCCCCCAACCCTCTAATCCCTGGAGAATATTACTACCATATGAGCACCATAGTGTTGATCAGTTAGTGCCAATTTGATGGTGAGTACATGTGGAACCTATTCTTCTGATCTTGTGGTACCTCACTTTGGATAATGGGCTCAAGCTCTATCCAGGGAAATATAAGAGGTGCTAGATCACTGTCATTTCTTATTATTGAGTAATATTCCATAGTATACATATATCAAATTTTAATAATCCGCTCATGAATTGACAGGCACTTGGGTTGTTTCCACATCCTTGCAATAGTGAATTGTGCTTCCATAAACATTCGGGTGCAGATGTCTTTAGAAAAAATTATTTTTTACTGCTCAAATTATCCAAAATTTTACCATTAGGAGCTTCTTTATGTTGGCTCCTATTTTTGTCAATGTGGCCCATTAATTTTTGATTACTTCTTTACTTTCTGGTACCACCAGATATTTCAGGCTTACTTTGTGTTTTCACAGCCTTAGATCTGGATTCAACTATTTTTCTAAGGATTTCTGACTCCTTTTATTTGAAAATGATATTTATAACTCAAGAGCTGGGCTATATAAGTTTGCTTATTGCTTCTGGGGTAACATTGTTTTTAGGCCTTTTCAGCAGACAAAGCTGGGAGCTATTATTCATATGTACAAATACTAACACACACATATATACTTCTATGTTTATTTGTATTTTTATCCATAAGAAGATTGTTGTTTTTATTGGCATAGTGTTAAATTTATAAACTAACTTAGGAAGAAATTATATCTTTAAGATGTCATCACTTCCAATGACAAGATAGTTTCTTTCTATTGGTTCAACTCTATTTTTGCATATTTAATGGATGTTTAACAATTATCCTCATGTAGATGTGGTGTATTTATTAAGTAGGCACATTTATAAACATGTAATTTTTGTCCCTGTTATAAATAGGGTTTTTTTCCTACAGTTATGTCTTCCAGTTACTGTTTGTGTATGAAGGCTAAGATGCCCTTATTCTTCTAGAGGTGATTTTAGATTCACTATGGATACTTTTGCTAGCTTCCCTCTTCTGCACTCCTGGTAGTTTTTTTTCAGCCTGTCTTTGTTCATGACAGAGTTTCAAGGTGAGGCAAGAGTGGGGCAGGAACATTAGAAATTCTGTACTAGATTTGGTGATTTTTCTCTTTTCTGTTAGTTTGAAGTATTGGTGTTTTGTTTTTAAATTACGCCAAGTGTGTTTTTTTGGTATAGTTTTATTTTCTTGTTGTATTCTGGAGAAAAATATGGAGAACTAGGTAGCTAGGCAGCTCTCACTGTCTTTAGCTACCTGGAAGTCCTAGGTTGATTTTTGAATTTATTGTTATTATTTTTGATTGACAAATCATGATTGCCTATATTTATGGGGTACAATGTGATATTTTGATGTACGCATACAATGCAGAATGATTACATCAAACTATTACAATTAATATCTGTCACCTCAATTACCTATCATTTTCTATGGTGAGACATTTGAAATTTACTCTTATTAATAGCTTTTTTGAAATATGCATTATTATTAACTGTAGCCACTGTGCTATGTAATAGATCTCAAAAGCTATTCTTGTCTATCTGAAACTTTGTACTTTCTTTTCCTTTATTTTTTTCTTTATTGAAGTGTAATTTACATATCATGTCTTTATTCCATTTTAAGTGTACAATTAAATGGTTATTAGTAAATTTACCAAGTTGTACAGCTATTCACATAAATCAGTTTTAGAGGATTTCCTTCCCCCTATTGAGACCCCTAATTCCCATCCCCAAATACACTTCAAGCATGCCCCTCCCCTCCACAGTGCTCACCACATCTCTCAGATGTAATACAATATGTAGTTCACCAATTTTTTTATGGCTGAGTAGTAATCCATATACCCAAGCGTCTTTATACAGATGTTGAATGACCTATTCTGGGTATTGTATGAGAAACTTGAAGAAATGAAGTTAGTATGATTTATGATTGATATATTAGGAGGACCATTTGTTAGCTTTATATCTGTAAGAATGATTCTGAGAGTATGGAAGTCGTATAGAAGCAAGACAAGCAAGTTTTGAAGCAGTAGAGATGCTTTAAAAATCTGGAATGTCTGGGTAATTTTGGAGAAATAATAAGTAGTACTGTTTATTGAATGTTTAATATGTGCCAGACCCTTTGAGAAGTTCTGCATATACGTTATTTTAGCCTATTCTAAGGCAACCATATAAGGATGTGTGTTAATATGTCTATTCATAGATGAAGTAACAGAAGCTCAGAAAGGTTGATATCTCACATATGATCACACAGCTTGTGTGGAAAAGCTCGGATTTGAGACCAGTACACACTGGCACAAAAGCCAGTGCTCTTAAGAAATAGATCTCCTTTTGTGAAAAGTAGATCAGATGAATGATGAAAGCATGTAGCTACTTTTCTTTTTAACCCAAAATTAATTCTGTATATGCACATAGTAAAGTAGTTTTTCTATAGCTATCAAGGATTTACCTGCAAAGGAATGGATGAAATTAGAGATCCATGCTGTGTTTTGGAGGGCATATTTGCTCATACTTTGATAAATGGTGCAAAGCATTATAGAAAACTACTTCTCTGCTCATCCAAATATGACAAAATCTCTTCATCTTCACCTTATTCAAGGGTGATATTCTGCTAGGCCTGCAAACACTAATCATTAGCTTCTTGAAGGGTCCTTTATTGAGACTAATTCTTTTTTGTTTCCATATTTTATTCTCATGTTTTCTTTCCTGATTGTCTACCTGCTTGTTTTGCCCATTCATGGTCCATATATTTTTGTCATTTTAACTTTTCATCCTGAAGCTCAGCAATCATTTCTGAGTTTTATGGATCACTGCACAGATATTCTGGTGGTATGCTATTAATCCTTCTCCGAACACACAGCAGTTGTACCAAGGCTCTGGGATGATATTTAGCTGTTGCCTTGGAGCTTCCTAGTGGAATCTAGACAGAAGGGGGGCGGGGGAGGTCAGAGGATAGGTAAACATAAATCAGGTTTGTGCAAACAAGCATGATGAATGCTAGTTCCCAAAGTGCTCTGCCTTTTGTCAAACTTATATATTAGGAGAAAGGGCTGTGTGGCGTGAATGATAAATCATAAAACTGTTCCCTGGCTAAAGAGCAAGCGTAGAAACCGCTGCAGGAACATGGTAGCTTGGATCCATCACAGGACTTGGGAATACAGAGTGAAAAACAATAGTATCTGTATCAGCCTGGATGAAACAGTAAAGAGAAGTGAGCAGCATCCCCTGACTGGGAAAACCAGATCAGTCACAGGGAGGTGAGCTCGGAGAAGCAAAATAAGACACAGTACATCAGAGTTTCTTAACCAGCGTTCACAGGCAGAAAAAGAAAACAAAAAACTGTATGTTCATACTCATTAACTGAAATTTAATAGCCCCTTCAATTATGAAGGAAATAATCACAGAATTAGGATCAGTTGTAGTGGCTTTACCACTACTAATAGTCACCAATCTATTCATAAATTACAGTTATTTTAAAAATCTCAAAATTTTATTTATGACAGTTACTACTTTGAAATTTCAGTAGTTGTTACGCTTACCACTAGAAGCACATATATTATTTTATTACAAAGTTTACAAATATTTTTTATAATTTTACTTCGGTATAAATGGTTTCATTTGTAATTCTGTATATGTTATTTTTTTGTACTAAAAATTATTATGTTGAAAAAGCATCTGTGGGTTTCACCAGAGCAGCAAAAGGGTCCAAGGAAGAAAAAAAAGCTATGAACTCTTACAGTTGATGTTTTTAATGTTAGGTAAAATCTGCCTTTTTAAGGATATAATTTTTAAAAATGGCTTGAGGGAGAAAAATTTCCATTTTGATATATTCAGTACAAGACATGTTGCCACAAGTCAGCATCTACCATGAATAAAAATTAATTTGGGGAGTAATGCCTTACCTTCTACTTGTCAAACCTTGCAGCCTGGGTGCCAGCATGGGACCATGGCATGATTTTCAGACTAATCAGTGCTAATCCGGCTCCCTTTCCCCTTTACTTTTATCATACAGGTGGAGTTTGCATTGAGATTAAGAGTTCTGGCTCTTAATTGGAATTTCTGGTTCTCAGTTTTAGCTGCAGTACTTAATTAGATGTGTGATAACTGGGTATATTATTTTACACCCGTAACCCTCAGTTTATTCATTTATAAAAATGAATAAAATAACAATACTTACTTCCCTCTGTGCACATGTGTACTCATTGGTTAGTTCCAGTTTAATAATGAGTACATGTGGTATTCGTTTTTCCAATCTTGAGATACTTCACTTAGGAGAATAGTCTCCAGTTCCGTCCAAGTTGTTGCAAAAGGCATTAATTCATCCTTTTTATGGCTGAGTAGTACTCCATGGTAGACATATACTGCATTTTATTAATCCATTCATGAATTGATGGGCACTTGGGTTGATTCCACATCTTTGCAGTTGTGAATTGTGCTGCATTAAACATTTGAGTGCAGGTGTCTTTTTGACAGGAAGTCTTCTTTTCCTTTCGGTAGATACCCAGTAGTGGGAATTCTCTTCTGTAAATTGCCTATTCAAGTCTTTGGACATTTTTCTTTAGGACTGTTTGTGTTCTTGTTGATTTAGAGAAGTTCTGTGTATTCTAGACACTATCTTTTGTCAGTCCTGTGTCATTTCCCCATTTCTTATTGGCCTCATTTGGAGTCTTTTGAAGAGCAGAAATTCTTAATTTTAATATAATTGAGCTTGTTGAGCTTTTTCCTTACGACTGTGCTTTGTGTCTTCTGTAAAAAATTCCACAGTCTATTTTTCCTGGCAGTAAAATGGAGCAAATAAAAACCATGTTATGCCATTTAAGAGGGAAAATTATGACCTAAGAAAAGAGGAAAAGTTTCCTTTGGCTTGAAAAATGGTTATTTTCACATTTTAAATCTTTGGCTACACTGTGGGTATAAACCAGAAAATTACCTGTGATTACCCAGATCATTTAGATAGAATCTTAAGCTAATAAAAGTTTCACGTTCCTGTGGCATTCACCTCACTTTAACTTAAAGAGTCTGGGTCACTGTTTTCTTACTCAAATGCACTAGGTGTTAGAGATACAAAAATTGTCACAAGTAGGAAGCTTCATGTCTGGGCCTCTGTATCTGGACAGTCTTTCTCACATTTAGCGTGTCACGGGAACCCGATTGAAGGCTGATGCACAGAAGTGTATCTGTATTTCATTCTATAATCTTCGTATTTGATGTGTCCATACTCAGACTACACTTGGTTCCCATGCTTCATTTTGCTCGTATACTTATATAATTTGTGCCTCATCTTCTCACTAGTCTGAACACGCTTTTGAGGTGTAGGATATCCTGGTTTGGCTGAGTTTGGGAGTTTTCCTGGAATGCAGGACTTTTATGCTAAAACCAAGCCCCACACAGCTGGGACAAGTTGGGCACCCTACTTTGAGGGCGAGGACTTTGTAGGTTGCATCTTTGCAGAGCGGGCTCCTCTTTTCACGGTAGTTACACGTAGTCAGTAGTTTTAAAATGGGTTTTGCATTAAGTTGGAAGGTACTCAGCTCTGACTTGGATCCTATTCTTTCTTGCAAATTATGTTTCTTTTGTAGCATATGATTTCATTAAGCTGCCATTTTTCTTAGATATGTTTAATCTTTTTCCCACTAACTTTAAGGCAATGATAGACTTTGTTTATCAACAGCATTCTGTCACCTGTACGAGTGATGGTACCATTAATGGTCATTTTTTTTTTTTCATTTTCACAAACGCACCAAAGTTTACTAATGAAAACAAATTTATTACGGATTTTAAGATTATTGGCAGATTAATTAACAATTTGCAGACTTTAATTGAAGATACTGATTTAGGTTTTGTTCGGTCATCAAGTATCTCTTCCTAGAATCACAAAAGCTATAGCTATCAAGTTTTCTGCCATTGTTGAATCATCCAGGAGGTTTACAATTTTTCTGTAGAAGTTGATGAGGGCTATGCTTCACAGTATAATTTGAGAGGCGGCTGAAATGGCTACTGCAGCTAGAAGTATTTCTTCTTTTGACCTAGAGAGTACCTTACACTCCATCGGTTGTCTCCCCTTCCATCGGTCAAGACATTTCTTCCTCCAGCCCTCCCTTCTAAAACACAGATGCCTTGAGGAGGCTCAATATATTAAGATAGTTTGATTAGTACCCCTTTTAGAAGAAATTATTTTATCAGCTGTCTTCCAAAGGGACAGCTTAGATGAGAGGGAATTGGACTCCAGGAAAGACACTGAAGGGCAGCCAGGGAGGTGGCGTCACCAGGAACACTGAGCAGTAGGGACGAAAGGTTTCAGCAGCACATGTGAGAGTCGGTGTAGGGCATCTTAAGAGAAATGGCTCCAGAGACCAACTTTGCTTTTCCACAACGCCCTGATCCTGGGCAAGAAAAATGTCTTTAACAGCTTTGATTTATGAGAGTATTTCCCACTCTCGATAGGATGCAATGGATATCTGATGTAGTTTTGTGCCAATCTAAGTGACTATTGAGAAAAGATTTCCAAATTTCTCTGATTGCCATCAGTTGGCAGTGATGAAGTGGGTTTTTTTTTTTTCCTAGTTGCCTTTATCAGTGTCAGTGAAATGAGAACAATACTCTCTGTTCTCCCAAATTGGAAAGAAATCAGATCTGAATCTCCAAAAATCAGTTGAACATCCTTCAACCTATAGTTGCATGTCTGATTCGTAGGCAATGGTAATTCTGCCTTATTGAAAGAAACCTACTCTTGCGATAATGCAGAACTGGACATAACCAAAAAAATCTTTTTTAAACCAGAAAATATTTTTTTTCTGGGTCATGATAATTTGGAAGTGGACATAACCAAAAAGTTTTTTTTTAAAACACACGAGATAATTTTTCTGAGAGAAGCTTCCCCAGTTGTGTGGCCGATAGATTACCATGCCTGTCAGAGGAAGAATCCTACTGCTATTAACTGTGGACCTTCAAAATAATTTAATTCGGTCAATTGTCGTTGCCTATAGTGAAGCTTAATCTTAGGAAAATGTATCTGAAGTGGACAAGTGTAATGGACTGAATTGCATCCCCCAGAGTTGAAGCATTCATGTGACTATATTTAGAGATGGCCTTAAAGAGGTAATTAAGGTTAAATGAGGTCATAAGGGTTTGGTCCCAATCCCGGTAGGACCGGTGTCCTTATAAGAGGAAGAAACACCAGGGATGCACTCACAGAGAAAGGGCTGTGTGAGGACACAGAGAGAAGGGGGCCATCTGCAAGCCGGGAGGAGAGCCCTCACCAGAAACCAACCCTGCTGGCACCTCAGTCTTGGACTTCCAGCCTCCAGAACTGTGGGAAAATGGATTTATGTGGTTTAAGCCACTCAGTCTGAGGTATTTTGTTATGGCAGCCCAAGCAGACCAATACAGCATCTAATTTTAAAATAAACATTTTCAAATACCCCATTTGCCCATGTCTGATGATCACCTCTTGGTTTCTGAATTAGATTCTCTATTTTGTATTGAAGAATTTTGACCCTGGTCCTCCACAGCCCAGGTTCACAGACTGACTTCTGGTCCTTGCTGGGGGTGCACCAGCTTGGAGGCTGGTGACGTGAGTTTGTAAGTTTAATAAGAAAATAGAAAGCCCAGGTTATAGCACCAGCCCTCTTGGTTTGACACAGTTCATGGTTCCTCCTTAGGCCTCTAAGATTTTTGAGACATGCCTCTAGCTTTTGTCATACTCAAAACTGGTTGACTCGTATGTGATGGCTGCTTGAGCTGATGCTGTGCTCTTTTGGTTTTCCTAAAGCAGAAACTTGTGGATTACTAGAGAGGTTATGATACTCTGTGATCAATGATGCCACAAACTAATATTAATCCATGGACATTCCTCCCACAACCTGCCGCAAAACTCAATTTGAAGATTTTCTGTATGTTTCTTTTTGAGATAACGTTTATCTTCTGCTAAGTTATCTTTTCTCTTTACCTGGGGCCAAAAATTAGGACCTTGAGCCAAATTTGGCCCTCCATCTGATTTTGTAAATTAAGTTTTATTGGGACACAACCATATTAATTGGTTTATGTATTATCTATGACTTTTATCACACTACAATGGCAAAACTGAGAAGTTGCAAAAGAGCAAAAAAGGCAATATAAGCCTAAAATATTTACAATCTACATACCTGTATTACTAAAATATTTATTATCTGTGAAAACATATTTATTTTAAGGAAAAAGTTTGCTGACCCCTGATTAATGTTAATCTATTTGCTTGACAGCCCCAAAGTACTCATATCTCTTATTAGTATATAAATCATAAATAATGCTGAGAAACTATAACTTAATATTAAATATTTTTCTCTTAAATTATAGTAAAATTTGAGAGAAATTAGTATGATATCTCTATCTAGGAGTACGTGTATATCTATCTATCTATATATATATATATATATATACATACTTTATGTTTAACATACTCTTAGGAATGTTAGGATTTATTGAGAAGCTTCTCTTTTTAAAAACTGTGTAAAATTTAAAATTATATAAATATTTGTAACACAGGAGTCTCATCAAATTTAGTAAAAGATTTACCTGAGTAAAGACAATCATTCTCTGTACTTGATCAAGCAAATTTTCAAGTTCACTCAAATATAGCATATTTCACATCCATCTTATCAACCCTCCACTTATTTGTTATTGGTTGACCAAATTACAAAAGGTTTTGCTTGCATTCCCGTGAGATCTCACCCATACTGGTGGAAGTGGGAGTAGCAATATTATAAGGCCAAGTTTCTCATCACTTCTCCCGAAATTAAGTCTTGACAACATTTTCTAAGCGTAATGGTCTTGATACAGTGCTTGGTGCTTTATTTCCACATTTGTTATTTCTGACTGCTAGGAAGCCAGGGTTACTAGGTCAGGAAATCAGCTTGAGGGGGAAAAGCGCAAGCAGTTACTCTAAGGTTAAAATCCATGGAGTATGATGGGTTATTGTGATAAATACTTAGTTCTGATAGGCTTCATTTATTATGTAATAGCAATATACAGTTAGCAGAGTGCTTTTGCTAGTGAACCTCACAAATGTTTTAGTAACCCCCAGAGATTAGCTAGATGTCCATAGGCACTATGAGAAGAAAGCACATCTGACATTAAAAACAACACATAATCCAGTGAAAACAAAATACCTCTTAGGAGTTACCCTGTACCATGCAAGACCCACTGGTCATTCCCGGTACCATTAAGAGCCTAACGGAGGGTTCAGTCCTCTCTGCCATCTGGTTTTATACAGGCTTTATCATGTCTTAATGATCACAGTTTCGATAATGTACCAGGCGCTATACCAAGGGCTTCATATATAAATAATTTAATTTAATTTTGAAAGTTTTTTTTATCTGAAGAAATAGAAGTCAAATTAACTAAGATGCCTTAGGTAAAGTAAAATTCAAATCAAGTGTGTAAGAATTCGAAGTTTGTTCTATATTAAAAATCATTTCATTCTTCAGCAGCTGCATTATGTGTACCTTCTTTTCCGATCTATAATCTTATAAATGACAGGGACTGTATTTTATTAATTGCTTAATTCCCCTTGTGCTCATCAAGGACATTTCCCCCCAGTGCATTTGTCTCTTATTTAGAGTTTCATTTCTAAAAACAGCGCAGAGACAAAATTACTTTTCAAAACCTTTTAGGCAAGGGCCATATTGGAGACTGATCTGTTATGTTTCAGTAAGTCTAACACTTCTGAATTTCCCCGTAACACTGGAACACATGGCTGTTTTTCAGTGGGGCATTAGATAAAGTACTTTTCTTATCCTCAGGGGCTATGTTGTATGTAAAATATGCCCCTTCATACACTAGAATTGGCTAAACCTGCCATTGAGAAGCATGAGGAGATCAAGACTTACTTGAAGGGCTTCAGATTAATGCCTCTCTCCTCATGCTCGCTGGGGGGCATAGTGCAGTGTTCAAAGCATTCTGAACAGGATTATCCATGACCTCTCTGCGTGTAATTTAACTTAACTTCACCAATGATGCCAAAGCATTGTAACACGTGGAGATAAAGATCTCGCATTTCTTTAGGTACTTACTATGTGCCAGCCACGTTACGTGAACCCTGTGCTTAATAATTCTCGTGAGACTGCACACGGTATATATATGTCATCACTCTCTCTGTTTTAGGGGTAATGAAGCTGAGAGGCAGAAAAGGTGAGTAAATCGCCCCAGGTCACCCTGCTCATGATTCCAAAACCAGGATTTAAAGACCACAAACACTCTTAGCCACCAAGCTGTTCACAGTCTTAAGTGGTCAATTGGTACATGTTGATGTTGACAGAAAAGTTAAAAGCGATACATATGTTTAAGACTATACAGTATCTGGCTTTTATTTCAAGTATCTTTTTGTATTCTTTTCTACATTTATTGTTCCCATGATCCAAAAGATTATTTAAAGTAGTGAAATCGACAGCCATTTGTACAAAGGAAGCCAGCCACGTGTAAACCTTAGCTGTAGCCCACCAAGGCCTGCCACGGTGCTCAGATCTGGGAATGCTGTTCACATACCACAATGTAAATGGTGCCCCTACCCCAGAGCGCAGAGTGCGGAGCCATCAGTGCCCTTGCCTTCTGGCTACACTTGGATTCATCAAAAAAGTTTGTCAATTGGATAAACTCCTAAAACTGTCGCACTTCACTAGGTACACCGAGTGCTATGCCTCCAAATTCTCCTCTTGTACATCTTTAGTCCACAGAGATGTCAACACATCCGATGTTAAGTTGTCAAGATTTCAGCTTGGTGGACTTTGGGCCCATACACCTGTTGATTTCTCATGTTTATACGGAAAACTGAGCTTGATTTCAGGCTTCAGTCCATTGTGAAAATAGCAGTAAATCTATTCATTAAGTGAGGATTTTTCTAAAGACGTCTTTTATATCTATTTTGTTAGCGATGATAATGTAATCATAAAAACAGCTCGATCCAAAGTATCCTCTCAGCGATCACAGTGGCCAACAGCCTGTAAAATCTTCGAGAAAGCAGAAGCACTGTGTTCATAACCTTGCTGGCACGAGGTTAATTCAGAAAGTCACTTGGTCTTTGCTCTTGACCTCAAAATCTACCTCCCATTAGGAAGGAGGAAGGGGGAGAAAAGCATTTGCTTGCCACTTGGGAGGAAACCAAGGGAAGAAATGGGGATACTCAGAGTCAAGTAACACAGTGAAAATGCTAAATTTCGACTATAGGTCCCATTACCTTTTGACATTGTTGATATTGTAGATAAAGAAATGCTTGCCTACCCTCTACAAATGATATCCTGTCCCTCACAATCGTTATTTTTCATGAGCAGACAAACATAGTGGTTGGGAAATGCCTTAAATTGTTTCCGAGTTCTTTGGAGGATCTCATGTAAATTCATTAGTAACTCTGGAAGCATCTACTATGCATTTAAGTAATGAAAAATGTATTAGTTTCACTACACAAATGTATTAGCTTCCACTCTATAGTTAAATGAAAAATGTATTAGCCTCTATGTATAAATATATTAGCATTCACTCTGTGGCATTTTCTCTTAGACGTTACTCCACTTGAACTAGTCTATAATGCAAACACTGCTTAAACTCTCAGTGCTGGAGAACTACACTTTTTTAAAAATTCTCTTAAGTAGCAAAAAATATTTGTGTCCACAGTGGTATTTGTTTAACATAGCAAACAAGTATTTATTCCTAAAAAATGCTGTTTCCGAACATATTCAGTGCTAGTTTTGTATAGGATACTACAAGAAAGATCTTATTTTAAAAAATTTTATAAATTATTACATTCATTAACTATTTGAAATCAAAAAGAAAAAAAAAAACCCAGAATTGGGATGAAGATTTTTTTCTCAGTAGAAAGACATGGCATGCACTGCTCAGTTAATTGAAGGGATAAAGGGATTCATTTTCTGTAGTAACTAAATATAGATCAGCAAGACAGATTTCTCTGAATCATCCAGGGGAATTCTTAAGTTTTCACAGAACAGTTTTTTCTGGTGAACAGTATTGCTCTGCCACATTTAAACTGAAACCTGTTCACTCTCTACCTACCTATTCAATGCCACCATTCTGTATAACTCTTAAAATTCCTTCCCCTCTATATCTCCTTGAAAAATAGCCTGTTACATTTGGCTAAATGTCAATCCAACAATCTCTAAAGAAAGATAAAAGTAAATTCTGGAAAGAAAAAAAAAAAAAAAGAACAGTGTGAGTTACCAAACTTTAATTTGAGATCAAAGTATTTTCTTTTAATTATTCTGATTCTTACCTGCTTTCTCTATTAACAGTTTTAGCCATGCCTTATCTCGTGTTAAATGGTAATTTGAAAATAAAGAGTTTGTGAGCAAAAAAAAAAAAAAAAGGTGCTCTGTGTATATCAGCATACACATTCATGTGTCCGTATGATCTCTGTCCCACATGTCCAATGACTCCTTCACCATGGAATAACCAGATCTCAACTCTCTGCTCCTTTGTCCTTCAGTTAGTTTCAGAAGCTCCCACAAGGATGTCTCGAATGTGCTCACAGCAGGACTTATTATTTAGAGGCACCAACCAACATCCACTCTGCTCTTTTCTTACTCTGGCTTCTTCTGGCCATGTGCAGAGCTTTCTCTGTGCTCTTGATGGAAGCTGCCACCACCCGTCAGGAGGAGGAGGATAATAGAGCTAATCCCACATACTCTCCAGACTTGCCATCATTAGGCGTCAGGATGTACTTCACCCCTCTCCTCTCTGTGCCCCTGTTACTGCTGAGCAACATTAAACATGTCTATTTGAATTAAGCATAGAAGATAGAATGTTTATAGCCTTTGGGGGCCATGCAATCATTTTACAGAAGTATAAAACCTCTAATCTGAGAAAGACCTGCTCACCGCAAAGAGAGAAAGTACTAGAAAATGTTTATTCCTACTCCTTAAGTTATCTGAGTTATCCTGGAAATTAAGTAGTTTAGAAAATAAATAAAAGTCCTTCTTAATGAATTTTGTTGCATTGTCCAAGCTCCCCAACCTAAACTCATACCCATTTATTACTTTATAGCTGCCCCCCACTCCTCATATCAACAACGAAATCCAAATGGGCTCATAAAATCCTAACAGAATTTATAAGCTCAGGTCTTTTAAAAGCATCAAATTTTATGAAGACTATTTTCTATTTCATTTTAATGTATTTGCTGCTGAAGGACAAAACAGTATTTACTATCTCAAAGGCAGTTGCTTTAGAATTGACAATATTTCCCTTTATTATACATAAGTTTTTAATTGTAATTATAATGCATAATTTTCATTTTCTTTACATACACAGGGTTTAAAAAATTGTTTTAATAAGCTACTGTTCTACTTTGCCTTATTTCTAAAATAAGCAGGGTACACGTATTTTGGTTGTTCTTCAGATTGTGCAATGCAGAGGCCCAAATGCGTCATCCCAGGATAAGTGTCTGCCTCAACAGGAAACATCACTGAACTTTGACGCTACCTCAAGGTCTCTTGGAATTTGCATTCATCCTCCTGATCATTAATGCCCTACTAATTTAACTCCTGTAAATCCCTGGTTCTTGGCCATTAGCTTATATTCTGCAGTTGTCCCCAGGCATGTGACACAGGCATACCTGCCTGAGCTCTGATGTCCCTCTAGGCCTGTCATTTAACACACATGCCTACCCTTGCCTAAATGCATTTCCTAAATTCCTAGTTTCCAATTACAGAAGATGCCCTTATTGATTCTTCATGTAACACCTAACCTGACTTTGATCACGTGTTGGAATAGAAAAAGCCAGAATTTGGAAGTCATACCTGAAATCAAAACCTAAACACTGGGCAAATGGCTAATCCCTTCGAATATAAATTCTGCCTCTACAGTGGAGGTAGATAAATGATAGGTCTTTAATGAGCTACCTGTATAAAGTGTCAAGCATGGTGCAATATTTTAAAGGAATTTAACAAATGGTAGCTGTTGTTTTCCTCTTGCTTGACTTTAACTTCCACCTCATTGGGAAAATTTCTGCATTAGTTTCTGCCTTAGTGCCCGCTCTCATTTGGCGTCGGATACATGAGTCCACATAGATACTTGAAATCTTTCAGGGCTCTCGGCCCCTTGATCACGGCCCTTCTCCATTCCTAGCCTCACTTGCGATCCTGTGGTTTCACATGGCTCAGTGTTGGGTCCCTTGTCCCCCAACACAGTTAGAGCAATTAAAGGTTTTCATTTCAGTAAGATCTGGGTATACCTTAAACATTTTAAACTCTTAAAATTTAGATAGAATTTTATTTATATCAAAGAAGGTTGAAGTGTACAAATTAAAGATTTCTGGAATGAATAAATATTTGTTTCTCATTTTGTACTTTCTGACATTCATTCAGGCATGTCATTATATTTTTTAAAAACTGAAACAGTCAATAAGCTTTTTTTTCCCCTTAACTAATGGACTTCTCTATTTTTTATTTGCTTTTAGAATGATCATACTTAAGTTAGGTACCATCATAGGCATTTGGAGACCATTACTGAAGTGCCTTGATCTCCTAAACCTTCCCTGTCTTGTGACATTGGGTTGTTTTGTTCTTGGACAGGTGCCATCTTAGAGTGACAGTTCACTGTATGACATGGTCATCCTGGCTCACAGCAAGTGTCCATTACTAAATATTAGGCCAGTTGTATTCATTGTCTGAGACTAAAGTTTGTGCAATAGTTAATAAGCTTCAATACTGATTTATTTTAACGATATTCACAACTCCAAAACCCTATCAGAGTGAACTTCTATGTATGAAAACAAATGTAGTTGATGAAGCCATTTAGCTAGATGTACACAGTGTGAACTCTTAACAGGCACCCCAAACTCAGCATGTTGACCTGGTCTCCTCGTTTTCTCCCCGAGATGTGTTTCACCTGCACAATTCCCCATTACAGGTGATGGCACTTTCTTTTCCATTGCTCAGACCAAAACCTTAAATTCCTCCTGAATTCTTTGCTTTCTCACATATCCCTCAGCCAATCTGTGGTGTTACCTGTAAAATATATTCAGAATCCAGCTACTGGTTCTCACCATCTCCCATGCTGCCATCCTGGTCTGAGGCAGCAGCAAGCATCTCTCTTCTGGAACACTAACGTGTCTTCCTAATCGATCTCCCATTGGTCCCCTGCAATCTATTCTGCAATCTGCTCTCACTGCTTTTACCCTTTATACCCTACAGTCTATTCTCAACACAACTATTGAGTAATTCTTTTAAAAAAGTAAACAAGAATTTGGCATTTCTCTATTCAAACATTTGTGTTGACTCCCCATCTTACTCAGAGCAAAGCCCAAGTCCTTCTCGTAGCCTACCACGTGTGACCTGTTCTGCATCCTCTCCCCAACCACCTCATGCCTTTCCTCCTAATTCTGTTCTGGTCCTGTCTCATTCTGTCCCAGTTTCACCAGCGACCTTGCCCCACCTGTATACACACCAGGCCTATTCCTACCATCAGGCTATGATCTACTCCTTCCTCAGATACACTCTTTTTGAGCTCTGTCTCCTCGCTGAGGTGTGGCTCAGATACTGCCTTCTTCCGGAGACCTGTCCTAAACACCATATCTCCCACTGCACCTCACCCACCTCCCTCCACATTTATGGGTCGCCCTTATCTTGTTCCGCTTTCTCTTTTTTCTGTAACATGTATAAAACTCCCAACGTACTATATATTTTATGTATGTATTATATTTGTTTATAAGTTCTTCAAGGGGAGTCACCTTCGTTTTGTTCCCTGAGAGTCGTGCCTGGCATAGAATAGGCACTTAGTAGCTCTTGTTCCTCATGAACAAATGAATTTTATTTTATCTGAAGTAAGTTCATTTGGAAAAAGTTTAATACATTCATGTTTTGTTGGCTGGGGGAGGGCTATTACTACTGCAATTTCTATACAAGGTTGCAATACAGAAGGGAAAAGAAAATCTCACCAGTTGTCTGGCTTTGTGCAGATAAAGCCAAGTGATTGAATGCTTGACTGAATTGACTGGTTGTTTGGACATATTTTTTGTAATAGCTTAAGGAAAAACTAAGCGATCTGACTTCCACCCTACCTCCCCTTGCTAGAGCTAGAATTGTCAAAAAGGCACATAATACACACTTGGTTTTTAAAGAATTTAGTTAATTGAATTCAATGAACCAGAAATACTCACAGTGAAAATCATCAACATTTATATGTAAAACAAAATCTGTTTTTGTCTGGCTTAAAGGGGTTGTAGCTGGGGGCTAAAGGATTAGAAATGAGTAAGAAAATAATCTGACATTGCTTTCCTTTTAATGCGAGCTTTCTAAACTCTCAAATGGCAGTGTTGGGAAATTCATTACATGATGGTAAAGTATGACAAGTTGAAGGGTTTAAATTGAGTAACAAAAGCAAACACTAACGTATCACACATGAAATTGCTGTCGAAACAACAGACCAAAAGCTATACTTGAACAATGTAGTGGTTTTTAGGACACAGCTTTGTCTATATTCAGAAGTTTTGTAAGGCCGTTTACG
The DNA here is from genome assembly GCA_963574885.1 of Lepilemur ruficaudatus. Classification (NCBI taxonomy): domain Eukaryota; kingdom Metazoa; phylum Chordata; class Mammalia; order Primates; family Lepilemuridae; genus Lepilemur; species Lepilemur ruficaudatus. The sequence goes on along the minus strand of CAUYRT010034305.1, from coordinate 26,795 downwards.
GGTTAGCATGGAAAGAATAAAGCTTTCCACCAAAAGGAGATACACAGTTTTTATACAGATAGTATAATTACGAAATGGTGAGTTGGTGGAAAGACTAGGATGTGAAAGAGGGAAAATGTAGTAAAGAACCGCTGGTTCCCTGATGCAGTTCTTTAGGAAAAGGAAGATCGGGTGACGGTAAATATGCCTTGGAACACTTGCAGAGCTGAACAGAGACTGCAACGTAATGAACAGCTCTTTAATGTCCGTTAATGTGAGTGTACACAGACACAGACACAGACACCCACACACACATGCTTGCACACACACGTACTTCGTATGTGTATACGAGGAGCTCTAGGAAGGTCTTTGATCAAAAATACTAACGTCACTGTTCAGTCCTTGATGACGGATTTTCCACCACTGATTGATAATTCCTTTATTGATGATTGACTTTGGAAGCAGGGAGTTTCTTCCAACAACGCATCTATTCCTAGGATTACATGGTCTCATCAATACCTCGTTTTTAAATGTGTTGTATTTGTCAGGTAACATTTTTCTCTGAATGGAGGCAACATCAGAGTGCTGGACAGAGAGGAGGGGAAGAAAATAAGGGTGTTTAATAGGAAGATAGAAAAATTGGAGGATGTGGAGTATGGTCATGAAGCTTTCCTTGATTTCTCAATCCTGCTTTGGCATGGAACTGAGAAAAATTCTGCCAGTTTCCTCACTAAAACCCAGTGTATTCATTAGTACTCCCAAAATTAATACAATGTGTACAACTTCAAGTATATGTTTCTTTAAGAATGCACCTAATTTTAATGATGGATGACATTAAATGCTGTCATGTGTTTGGCTGTTGCCAAATTGTTCCATTAATTATTATAGGTAGTTCCACTATGGCATGTGAGTGTTAAAAACCCTATTGAATGTATCTATAAACAGATTTGAAATGATTTGTGTACATTCTGTTGATGCTTCCCAGGGAGGACGTATTATTCACATTTTTCACAGAGACATGAAAGAAGGAAACACTTAAACTGTCCAGAAATCAGCCTTTGCAGTAAATTTTTAGGTTATTGTATTCTTCATAACTGCAGGAAATATCTCATTTAAGCAATCCTGACATCAAATTAATGCAAATAAGTTCTCCAATGGAGAATGACAAATTCATTTACTTTATTTTCCCCCACCCCTAACATTTTCAGTCTTACTGTTAAGATTGGTCCACAATTGATATGTTGTACACCATCTTCCAGATTACTCCAGTCTATATTACAAGCTATATGTGATTACTTTAAATAGCACCCCCAAAATTTTGGCAAAGCTTTGCAGCACAATGACTTACAATGCAATTTGGTATCCTGGAGGTGAATTTTTAAAATTTTGTTCTTTGCTAGTTTGCCAGAGCTTATTGATGCCAGCAAGGAAAATTGCTTAGAAGCTAGGATTCTATCATAGCCTGTCTTGACAGATGGAATTTTTAAACCCAGTCAGATTGCAAACAAATACAAATTGTATTTGTATTATGTTGAATAATATACTTAATTATATCTGTGCTTCTTTCACACCTTAACTTTAGTGGATCTCAAAATATTTCATGAAAACTTGGAGAAAGAAGATGCTCTTGTTCCTCAAATAAACCACACAAATTGTATAAAGTACATTGCATCTTTTCAGTGCCATTGTCTGCCAGCCTGACCATATTTTTGTGTAGATGTGCATACTTAGAAACAGGTATGTGTATACATTTTCTGTGAATATTTACATTATAGCCAAATCTCACAGGTGTAAGCTGTCTTTCACGAGTCCTCTCCCCAACTTCTCTCCTCCTGCTCAGTGATCACACATGTATTTATTTCTGCAGTTAAAAGATAGAAACGTGTGTTTTTCTGTCTCTCTGCCTTTGTTCCTGCTTTTCCTTCCTCTCCCATCTGCATTTGTTGGAACTCCGCTGGCACTTCAAGACCCAGAGGCCATACTGTGTTCTAATTCCTTGGGTCCCAGTTCAAACTCCACCAGCAGATAGGCTGTGTGGTTTGGTGCAAGTAACCTATCTAGTTTCAATGTCAGTGTCCTCCACTTGACAATGGTGATGGTAACAGAATACACCTCCCAGGGCAGGTGCAAGGCTACATTAAAATAATCCTTTTAAAACACTGCACACAATAACTGCCACAAAGGAAAGGCGTGAACAATGCAAGCTGAGCTCTGTCACCTCCATGAAGCCCCTTTTATCCTCATGTATTAATCTTTTCTCCTCAAGTGGCCTCCCAGTGATTTGCTCTTAGAAAGCTCTCCTCCAACTATGTTATCTAGCCCAGTGACTTATGTGCACACCCATCTTCTGCATTGCTGAGCATTTAAAGAGCCTCCACAGTGGCAAACTCTGTGTTAGATGCTCAGGACGTGGCAGTACAAATACAGGTAAGATGTCCTCGGCCTTACCTTTCAGCTGGAAACGATAGATAATAAACAAGTAAATATACAAACAGCATATTTCATGATAAGAGCTATAAAGGAAATAAAAGAGGTGATGTGATAGTCTCCGCTGTGATTTGCATGTTAGGAGCTACATTACGAAGAATGAGGTGAGACCACACTACTGCTTTAGTTTCTCTTCCAAAGGCTTCTTGGCTGCCTGTATCCAAGGTCACAGGCATCCTATATAAAGCTGCCACAGCTATACCTTATAGCTTCTCTGGGAGCTGCTTCCTCCCTTTCTTTCAAATTCGTTTGCTCTCATTTGCTCACATCAGATTTAAACCCATTTTCTTCTTGTGTCTTATCACCACCCCATTGTGTCTTCCATTCTACTCTGATTAAGGCCTCCGTCTGCCGGGTGTTGATTGCAGGTTCATCCCAAGACACTGTCACCAACTTATGATTCCATCTCCCGTAGCCTAAGCACAGAAGCACAGAGCCAGGGCATCTCTTCCTGCGTCCTGCTCCCCAGTGTGTGTTCTTCCTTGCCAGGTGGGGAAGAGCAGATGAGGAATCCCCTACAGGTAAGTTTTAATTATCTCCCCAAAGGAAAAGAACTTAGTCAGAGATGTTCTCAACAACAGTACCAGCTGTCATTGTTGGGTTTTTTATTTTAGAGATTGAGACGGGGTCCAGCAACACTTGTTTTTATAATAAAGTAGAAGGAAAGTTGCTTTTGGATAAATTGATCCAGAGTCTTCCTCATCGCAAGCTGCATAGATCTAGGTCTCTAATATTTTCACCATCTTCTGAGCTTCGTTCAGGACCTCTCTTGAGTCTCAGAGCCAAGAATGAATGCCGATGGCAAGGGGAGATCACACCTGCCTGCCCATCTGTCTGTCTGTCTGTCCATCACTCAATTCAGATACATGCTTTATCCATCCTGTGTTCTGCAAAATACCCCTGCCTACACCTGAAAGCACACGCCTATAGTTGAATTGGATTTCATAAGTTAATCCATAAGTTTGACTCACCGTGCCCTGTAGGGTCTGTTGGCAGGATAGTCACAGAAACTAGGACATGTGTGCTCTCTGACCTAGAGTCATTAAAAATGGACCCAGTCTTGGTGTGGCTAACCCTGAGTACGCTGGGTTAATATTTCTGTTTGGGCTGTGTGTTAGTGCTGCATCTGGAGGTAAGCACAGTGACTCTAACTGCTGTCAAGGAAAGCAACTAATTCCTCGTCTTGTGTTTTGCAAACATCTAGTATCACTCTGCTTGTTCCCAAGACACAGGCTTCATGAATTAATGCCTCCTTTCCCGATTAAGTATTCGAGACTCATTTACCTAAACTAAGTGGCAAAAAAAAAAGTTAAAGATGGGTGGCGGAGGAGCGTTGCTTGATTGTACTGAAAGCATTCGATTAAATAGATTTGAGAGCCACAGACAAATTAAAAAAGACTGGCACTCTTTACTCATTTTTCTCTCCTTATTTTTCAGACATGAAAATTGCTCAGACTTCAAGTCTAGTCTGTGTACAAGCATTAAGTGTTTCAGAAATCAACATGTCTTATCAATCTATTGTGCTCTAGGGGGAAAGAAAAGCCAGCTTGTGACATTATTTCCTTATGTTCTAGAAACCTGATAATACCTTATTGTACATCAGGAGTATAAGCAAATTTCATTGTAAAGAGGTTCTCGTGACAAGGTCTGTGAAGAACATTATGTTATTAACTTAGACGTCTGCACTTACAATATGGCTTTTCCAAGACGATTTTTGCTGGGCTACAGGTGGTTATTTGAGACAATCAATTTACATAGAACAATTTATTCTTTTTTCATGCTGTTAAAGCAAATTGGTATGTAATTAGATTTATATACTGAATAATCTCATTTGCATATCCAATTAATTCTTCCTGTTTTAATTTGCTAGGGTTGAATTCACATTAGTAGTAAAAATAACACTTAAATTATCAAGGCCTCAAATTTCCTTTGCTGTAATTTGTTCAAGATGTTCCATTTAAAAATTGGTCCCCAGAATTCTTTTCAAAATCTATTGGGAATATGTTAAAGACTTTACTTAAAAATGCCCTTAGCCCAAAATCACAAAGATGAGGTTTACCCTTTGTTCAAGATGAAGAGTATAATGGATGGTATAAAGCTACCTCTTGCCTCCATACTCAATATTATTCAAAACAAGGAAAAGTCAGGTTGCGGGTTTTTACGCTCTGACCTCTTTTCACATTTCAGAATATGTTTAAACACAGAGACACACATGTACAGAACTGATGTCTTTCCTAAATGATTGATATTTATTCCTCAATCGTATTACTTCAACTATTTTGGTTTATCACCTTACACATGTATGCACAATAGAAAAAATATATGACATTGGGATTCAACTGCACCAGGACTTAATATTTGTTTGCTCATTTTTGCCGACTCTGGTGTTGGAAAACTGAGTTTATCTATCTGAGAGTCAGTGTCCTCATCTGTGAAAACAAGGGGGAATAATATTATTATGTACCTTCTAGAATTGCTGTGTTTTCATACGGCATAACATAGGAAAAGATCTGCTCTTGGGGATCTGACAATAGATGTTCAGTCACCAGTTATATCTCGTCTGTGTGAAAGATACACGAATGCTATCAAAATAAATATGCAGTTTCTAGGACTCTGTAATATTCTTATTAAGCTCAGTGAATATTTATTAATGACCAACGGTGGTGAGAATTGAAGGGATCAGTACACGTTAAACCCTTAGGATAGTTCCTAGTACATAGTAAGCTCTCAGTAAATGTTAACTATGGCTGTCATTGTTACCATCTTGAAACAACACGTACACATATCAGAGTTTCTTTATCATGATCTATTTACCGAGTACGTCAGTTTCCTAGGGCTGCCATAACAACGGACCACAGACTGTGCAGCTTAAACAACACAAATTTATTCTCTCACGGTTCTCAAAGCTGGAGGTGTCAGCAGTTTTTCCTGAGGTCTCTTTCCTTGGCTTGCAGAAGGACCACCTTCTTCTCCCAACGTCCTCACGTGGTCTCTTCTCTGTTTCCAAATTTCCTCTTCTTATAAGGACTCCAGTCAATTGGACTGTGGTCCACCATAGAGGTGTCGTTTTAACTTAATCACCTCTTCAAAGGCCCTGTCTCCAGATACAGTCCCACTCTGAGGTTGTGGGGCTTCGGGCTTTGACCTGTGGGTTTCGGGAGAACACAGTTCAGCTCGTAACATCAGGGTTAAACTTTCCCTGTGTATAACAGATGCCCTGAAGCTCTGCTTTCAGAACTGATAACAGAATGCAAACACAGCTATTTACTTAAGGTGTTTAAAAAGCGTACACAATCTATGCTTTACCTCAAAATCGCTGCCCATTTTCAGTGGCTACAGCCATCCTTTCATAGCCACGCTCCTATTTTCTCCCCTCAGACTTCTAACCTGTATGTCACAGTCGTGTGGCAGAAATGTCATTGCATTTATGGACCAGACCTAGGTTTACCCCTCAGCTTTGCTATTTATGACACATACAAATTACCTAAACTCAAGCAAGTCCTTTCACCTCTATGAGACTTCCTTTTACTTATCTGTAAAGGGGACATACATTCTCGCAAACAGATGCAAACTAAGACAGGACAGAGAAGAGAATTTTGTGAATTCTAAATTGCTGTGCAAATGCCGGCTGTCTTTGCTTACTGAAAAGGCAGTCTTAATTCCATTTTCTGTTTTATGATTGTTGTTAGTTTACAGTTATTAATATTAAAGGACTTCAGTGGTCACTTTAGGAAAGATGTTTACTTTGTTGCTAAAGCAATACATTTACAATTAGATGCAAGTTACCTTCCAGATTTTAAGATAACTGTAATTTGCAGTTGACACTTAGGCAAATTGCTATGTTCTGTGCACATCCATTTAAAAATATAAATCCTTCCCAGGCATCGTTGAGTGTATATAACAACTACAAAGCAAATGCTCTGAAGTTGGTTTTTTTTTTCCCTATCAAAATGCCACTTTGCCTTTAGAACTTCCATCTAAACATTATGTTAATGTCACTTACTTTATTTGGAAGCCCTGTATCCTGTGTGTAATTTTTAAATAGCCTACAGATATTTGAAAAAATGTTACCAGCTTCATCATTTCAGTTTGGAAAGTGAGCGATCTATTACAGGCATGCCTCATTTTGCTGTGCTTCACGTTACTGCACTTCACAGGGACTGTGTTTTCTATAAATGGAAGGATTATGGCAGCCCTGCATCCAGCAAGTTTATAGGTGCCATTTTCCAATGGCATGTGCTCTTCATGTCTCTGTGTCACATTTTGGTGATTTTGCAGCTTTTCAAACTTTATTATTATTATTATTATCATTATCTGTTATGGTGATCTGGGATCAATAATCTTTGATGTTATTATCGTAATTGTTTTGGGGCATCGTGAACAGTACCCATGGAAGACAAGGATCTTAACTGATACACGTTGTGTATGTCTGACTGCTCCCCTGACCAGCCGTTCACCTGTCTCTCTCCCTTTTCCTCTGGCCTCCCCATTCCCTGATAGGCAATATTGGAATAAGGCCAGTTAATAAGCCTAAGTGGTCTCATGAAAGGAAGAGTCACACATCTCTCACTTTAAACCCAAAGTTGGAAACGGTGAAGCTTAGTGGGGAAGGCACATAGAAAGCCGAGACAGACTGAAAGCCAGGCCTCTCGTGCCAAGCAGCTAACCAGGTTGTGAACACAAAGGAGAAGTCTTGAAGGTGATTAGAGTTGCTACTCCAGTGAACACATGAATGATAAGAAAGCAAAACAGGCTTATTGCTGATATAGAGAAAGTTTTAGTGGCCTAGATGTAAGATCAAACCAGCCACAACATTCCTGTAGGCCAAAGCCTAATCAGAGAAAGGCCCTAACTCTCTTCAAAGGCTGAGAGAGGTGAAGAGGCTGCAGAAGAAGAGTTGGAAGCTGGCAGAGGTTGGTTCATGAGGTTTAAGGAAAGAAGCCATTTCCGTAACATAACAGTTCAAGGCTAAGCAGCAAGAAAAGATGTAGAAGCTGCAGCAAGTGATTCAGAAGATCTAGCCAAGATAACTGATGAAGGTGGCTACAGTAAACAACAGATTTTTGATGCAGATAAAACAGCCTTCTATTGGAAGAAGATGCCATTTAGAGCTTTCATAGCTAGACCAGGAGAAGTCAATGTCTGGCTTTAAAGCTTCAAAAGATAGACTGACTCTCTTGATAGAGTCTAATATAGCTGATGACTTTAAGTTGAAGCCAGTGCTCACTGACCATTCTGAAAATCCTACGGCCCTGAAGAATGATATTAAGTCTACTCTGCTTGTGCTCTATAAAGGGAACAACAACGCCTACATGACAGCACAGCTTTTTACAGCATGGTTTACTGAATATTTTATGCCCACTGTCAAGACCTACTGCTCAGGAAAAAAAAAAGAAAATTCCTTTCAAAATATTACTGTTCATTGACAGTGCACCTAGTCACCAAAGATCTCTGATGGACATGTCCTAGGAGACTTAGGTTGTTATCATGCCTACAAACAATATCCAATCTGAAGCCTGTGGATCAAAGAGTAATTTTGCATTTCAAGTCTTATTATTTAAGAAATACATTTTATAGGGTGATAGCTAGCATACATAATGATTCCTCTGATGGATCTGAGCAAAGAAAACTGACAACCTGGAAAGGATTTACCATTCCTGATACCACAAGGAACATTTGTGATTCATGGGAGGAGGTCAGATATCCATATGAACAGGAGTTTTGAAAAAGTTGATTTCAACCCTCGTGGATGACTTTGAGGGGTTCAAGATTTCAGTGGAGGATGCAACGGCAAATGTGGTAGAAGTAGCAAGAGAACTAGAAGTGGAGCATGAAGATGTGACTGAATTGTTACAATCTCCATGACAAAACTTGAGTGGATGAGAAATTTCTTCTTATGTATGAGCAAAGAAAATGGTTTCTTGAGATGGAATCTACTCCTAGCGAAATGGCAACAAAAGATTTAGAATATTACATAAACTTAGTTGATGAAGCAGCAGCAGATGATGATTGACTTTGATTTTGAAAGAAGTTCTACTGTGGGTAAAATGCTATCCGATCACATGGCATACTACAGAGAAATCTTCTATGAAAGGAAGAGTCTGTCGATGCAGCAGCCATCATTGTTGTTTTATTTTCAGAAATTTCCACAGCCACTTGAACCTTCAGCAACCACCACCCTGATCAGTCAGCAGCCATCGACACTGAGGCAAGACCCTGCACCAGCAAAGATTACTACTTGCCAAAGGCTTAGATGATCATCAGCATTTTCTAGCAATAAAGTACTTTTAAATTAAGGTATGTACATTTTTTAGATATAATGTTATTCCACACTTAATAGACTACTATGTAGTGTAAACATGGCTTTTTATGCACAGGGAAGCCTAAAAATTCTTGTGACTCATTTTACTGTAACATTCAGTTTATTGTACTGGTCTAGAACTGAACCTGAAATGTTTCCGAGGTATGCCTGTATAATATGACATGGAAATTTATAGGCTGGAGGGATCTTAAGGAACATCTAATTCATTTGTAATTGTGTTATAAAGGGTTTCAGACCCTTTACTTTGGAAAGCAACATGCAAGTGTTTTTTATTAACAGATATTGACTGACCAAGGTCACAAGTCAAGAAGACTGTTCCAGTCTCTTCTATTGTCACGTCATCTAACACATGGAGGATATATCAGGATAAAGATTCAAGAGTGGCAACTGTAGTCTGTTTAACAGCTCCATTCTTCCACCCTCTGCCTTTGATCTCGTCTCTTCAAGCCTCCTGTCCAAGTAGGGTAGAAAGAAATTTTCCCTTAGGACTCTCTCTGACTGCTTTGTGCTTCCTATGATCCCTTTGTATCTTCAGTCTGCGAGTCTCTTTAATGCCTTTATTCTGTCTTTCTCCCTAAAATACTACATCTTCACCAAGGCCACCCATGTAGGTTTTTGGTCATTCAATTCTATAAAATTCCCATGGAACCTACAAGACAAACACTCTTTTCACTTTTCCAAGAATGGCCTCCACGTAGCATGTACGCTGGGTTTTACAATGAAAGAAAATCTATCTCTTCCTTTGCTCAAGTAGCAGTATCAAAGCCACCGAGAAAGTTGAGAGCAGAAGAGAGAGAAAAACCTCAACCCATTATACACATATTCATTCATAAAACAAATATTCAGGAAGTGCCTAAATAAGTACTAGTTACTGAGAATGTGGTCTAATAAGACATAGCTCCTGCCCTCGTGGATCTGTTAATCCACACGGACACACTTTTCTGCAAACACAGTGTAAGCGTTGGACAGGTCATGAGCAGGGACTGCTATGGGGCTACAGTGGGGCGTGACATCTGAACTGAATCCAGTGCAGACTGAGTCTATGAGGTAGATGGAGTGTGAGAGGGAGGAAGGGAGAAAACACTTCCTGGAGAATGTGTTATTGTTTCTGGGCACTAAGGAGTCAACAAAGAAAACTTGGCAGGGGTCCAGAGAGTAGGGGGACTTGTCCAGTGACATGAAGCAAGGAAGTACTAATAGTAGTTCAGGTCTCAGTGGAATCCATGCCTCAGGATAGTAAGTAACTTTTTAGAATGCAGACTGGATCTCTCACGTGTAAATGTATTCTCCATCATAGAAGTATGGTTCCAAAACTACACACTTATCACATTTTGGCTAGTGTTTAAAACATTTATGAATCTTTTCTTCTGGAATTTTCTTTATGGTTTGTGTTTTATTCCTCTGAATATTTTACGTGCTGGTAAATCCTTGTCCTTTGAAGTTAGATTTCATTTTTGGCTACAGCTAAGCTGTAGATTTTTAGAATCTTGTTCAGAGCCAAGTCACGGTAAATGCTGGTGTTCGTGGTGGGTAATACTGTTTTTTTGGTTGAAAATGAATTGTGACTATAAATTAATGAAGCTAATTATTTTATGTCGGTTCATAAATCAGTTCTCTATAGTTTTAAAAAAAACCTGTGAGTTAATATATGTAAAAGCTTTTTTTAAAGTTGTAAATCTTATCAAAAGCAAGGACTTTTTTATTTTTATTAATTATTAAAATATATTTCAACACTGCTTTATTTTTTTTTTTTTTTGAGACAGATTCTCACTCTGTTGCCCAAGCTACAGTGAGCGCCGTGGCGTCAGCCTAGCTCACAACCTCAAACTCCTGGGCTCAATCAATCCTTCTGCCTCAGCCTCCCGAGTAGCTGGGACTACAAGCATGCACCACCATGCCCGGCTAATTTTTTATATATACTTTTAGTTAGCCAATTAATTTCTTTCTATTTGTAGTAGTGACAAGGTCTTGCTCTTGCTCAGGCTGGTTTCGAACTCCTGACCTTGAGCAATCCGCCCGCCTCGGCCTCCCAGAGAGCTAGGATTACAGGCATGAGCCACCGCGCCCGGCCTCAACACTGCTTTAATATGCAACAAATATGTTTAAAATTATCTTTTAAACTACTAAGTTAGTTTCTTTAGTAATTGTTCATTTGGTGGTGTCTACTAGTTAATCTGTAGATTAAGTTCTTTTCCATAGTCAGATCTCCCGTCTATAGTAAAATATCTTAAGAGAATTATCAAATGAGGAAAGTGAGACTCAGAAAGGATAAATAAGTAACTTATCCAAAGCCACAAGGTTGAGGTCGGGCGCTGTGGCTCACACCTGTAATCCTAGCACTCTGGGAGGCTGTGGCGGGAGGATCACTTGAGATCAGGAGTTTGAGACCAGCGTGAGCAAGAGCAAGACCCCGTCTCTACTAAAAATAGAAAGAAATTAGCTGGGCGTGGTGGCGTGCGCCTGTAGTCCCAGCTACTCAGGAGGCTGAAACAAGAGGATCGCTTGAGCCCCGGGAGTTTGAGGTTGCAGTGAGCTAGACTGACACCAGGGCACTCTAGCCCAGGTGACAGAGAAAGACTGTCTCAAAAAAAAGAAAAAAGTAAAAAATAAAGTCACAAGATTGGCAAGTGGTTTACCAGAGAATATAGTTCAAATTTCCTGACCCCAAGACCATTAAACTTTTTCCTTTAACTCATGTAGGTCCAGTGATTTTAGCCAGAGGTACTCTCCTTTCTCCTATTTTCTCTCTAAAACCTCCGCGTTCAACCTCCACCAGTCTACCGCATTTTCTTTGTGTTGTTTCTGTCTGTGTTTGGGTTTCAATAACAAGAAAACAGTCTTCTTGCCTTTATATTTCCTGTGTGTCCCTTCAGTGACTAGTTAAAAATGATGCACAGAATGGACACAGGCGGATGAACTTCTAACTGTTTTGCAGTTTTCTCTTCTATAAGGACCAAGTGACCGTTTCCTCTGTACCAAATCCAGGATGTGTTTTTGATGTATGTGTTTTGTGTTTCTGAGTTATAAGTGGTTCCATAGGGCCAACTAGCAGCTGGAAAGCAGTAAGTTTGGGAATGTCAATACTTCCGGGGAAGTGGAGGTTTTTGGTTGTTTTGTTGTTGTTAGTTTTTTGTTTTGTTGCCCTTGGTGGATAAAACTTACTTGATAATAGGATTTATGTTGGCTAATTTACCCAATGCCTTGCTTTCCTTCTTGAAAGCAATCCTGTGCTTCCCTTTAGGGTGTGAACTGTATCTACTCCCTCTGCTCCAAAGCTGAGCTACAGGAATTCAAATGGAATCTGAGAAGACCATTGAAAGTAGAGTTCTTCACCACCTTGGCAATGGCCAATTGTTCCTCAGCATGGTCAGCCTCTTTGTTGTTTATTGAGAATATTGTCTAAGGAAACTCCCTCAAAATTGGAAGTCTTATAAAACTATACAGATCTCAAGGCCCTAGAAGGAAAATGTTATCATGTTAATTATTGTGCTGCTTTCAAAATTATACTCTTTGTAATCATGGATGTTGTGATAGCCTAAAACTTTAAGTTCAATTATATGCTTTAGAATCTCAAGACACATTCCTTTTTCCCCTTATACTTTTTAATAAGGTGTCTCTCCCTTTTCTAAAAGACTTAATGAGGCCAGGCCAAGGGTATTAATTCTGGGAATGAACAAAAATGGTGTTAGTCTTTCTCAAAGCATAATCAGGTCAGTCCACAAGCATTCAGCCCTGCTATGCAGTATGTATTTGAAGAATGTATCTTTGTTTAGGAAAGAAAAGAATGTATCTTTGGGAAGAGTGTGGGGTTGACATTATATGCTGCTTCCTTTGGGCCTTTCTTTTTCCAGTCTTTTCTAACCCTGGCAATTGTAGGCAGGAGACCTGGATTTAACTTTGTAAGAACAAACAGAAGTATGTGGGCCTTCCTGGGAGGTCTGGGTCTTAACAACTTCTTTGCTGCTGCTGCTTATCATCTGCCTGGAGCTGGCTATTGTGGCCCAGATAATGCCGGGAAGGAATTGGACTCAGTGACATCTTACATGCAGCCAAACACTCCACCACGTGTAGAACTTTATGAATCAAAGTCGCATCTCACTCTGAAAATTAGGCGGATTTTTAAAAAATTTATTCCCCCAATAATTGTTTTCGAGGAAATTCTTAGTCCGTCCAAGGTGGAAAGTCACATGTGGTCACTTTCTCTCTGAAAAGTGACACCCTAGAAATGACACGAATGCTGATATTTCAAGAAATTTAGAAAAATCTTTTTGTTTTATGCCTCCTCCCTCCAGTGTCATACAGAATCATAATGAGAAGCATCCGCTGCCTTTTGAATCGTTAACTCTGAAGACAGTTCAGGGATGTTAGATTTGGGAGATTCGTAGCTGTAACTGCACAGAGAAATCTTGTCTGTTAAAGAATCTGTGTGCACTATTGCGTCACCCAGCATGTGTGCCAGGCTTTCTATTTTTAACATTTTTAATGACAAGCTGTCTCCTTGGGTCTGTGTGCCCTTCACCTTTGTTAGGATGAGATTGATAGTGAAAGGTCCTCTGCTGTTCTCATAAAAGTTGAATTAAGGGTCTTGATTTCGGTTTAATGCACTGCGGCATTATCTTGAATTCATCTAGTGGCCTCCTCTCTGTTTCCAGCTCCGCCTGTATTCTCGCATGCAGGGGACCTGGCAGGGACTGGTCATGCAAAATAGTAACTGTTCCCAGAGTAGGTCATTGATTCCACTTAACGTGCGCTATGGTGAGATACCTGCCTTCTTTGTGATACAGAAAAAGAGTCAAACGAACTTAAACACAGGATTGCACACTGCCAGAGCTATTTGAAATGATGGAACATGAATATTTTGACATCTAGTAGCTTAGTGCCTTTTTGCCAGAAGATGCTAATAACACAAATATGCAAATCCTGCAGTATTATTAATACTAAGGTTCTTTGGACTCTTGCTTATTTTTAGGGTATCCCATTGGGTTTTTAACTTTCAGATATTTGAAAGCCTATCACATGAAATTGGAAGCTGACTTATTTGCAGTAGAACTTGGACAAATGGTAAAAACCGAAAGTATTTTCTACCTCAGATTTAGGATTTGCTTTCTGATCATTAGAGATATCTCAGAAATAAAATGGACTTTCTGGAATAGAGAATATGAGAGTGTTTTTATTGTCATGGAGACATTAGAATTGTGGCCATATTTGGCAAGAATATTGAAGAGTGGGACCATGCTTCCTGTGGAATTTTAAAAGCAATTAAAGTAGAATAATTATCATTCAAGTTATAAGGAAGGACAGATGTAGTCTCATTTCACTGTATGATAGTAGATGAGAATACACATAATATCTCATGAGAGAAAATCTATTCAAAGTTCCAGAAATTCAGGGTAAATTCAAATGGATAAAAAGATAGCCTAAGGGTCATAGCTATTTTTACTCATGCAAAGAGCAGTTTAAATTACTCAGAATCATAATCAGATTCCCTGTGCAATTTTGTCTTTAGAGCATGTTTTACCAATTGTAATCGGATTTGTTTTTATGACTGATTAATGTCTGTTTTCTCCTAATTCACTATAAATTCTATGAAGACAGCAACTATGTTTGTTCTCTATTTGAATCTTAAACTCTAGTACAGTGCCTGGAACATAATGTGGACTAATTTAAAATTTGTTGAATGAATTAACGAATGGATAAATTTTGAGAATTATAGTGTGACAATAAATTTTTGAGAGGTCAGTCTCAAAAGGGAGGTCTAAGCTAATTAATGTTTTGAATTTGTATGCAGTAAGAGCTTAATTTTAAAAATTCTTCAGATGTGGATAGGTGAGCAGCCCCCGGAACTCAGTGGTGACATGTGGTCTCAAGTGTGGACGTCCATTCAAGTATTCTACTCATACCTTATCAGTTATCTTCCTTTTCTTGCGGTAGAAGGACTGCCAGTTTCATCAAAGTGGTTGGCCTCAGAGAATGGCTCATTGGGAGTTCTGGTCAGATACTTTCAAATGAGTAAGCTCTCTGAAAAACCTATACGTAATGCAAAATAGTTTAAGATTACAGTGGTAATTTGATGTGATCTGGAACAGTTCACCCGCTCCTACTTGGCAATAAAAATAAATTATATAATGAGACAGCCAACTGTTACAGCTTGGAAAACTATTAAAGACTCAAAATAAATATGTAGGTTAATGCCATGAAGTACTTAGCCAAACAAGCATATTTCTCCAATTCTAATGTGTCTGTAAACATTGCTTCATGTCACAAAACTACGTAAAAATGACCTCTAGGTTTGAGGCACTTATTGAAAACCTATTTTAAATTGAATACACAAGCCAAGATAATACACGCTGTTTGATAAGAAACATTAGAGAAATCTATAACATAAGGCATTTTATTATAGGTTTATTACATCAATCTCTCCAGTGGGTAATGGAACTTGTAAATATACTCTCATGTAGGAGTCTCCTTGCGGGCTTTTTATTCATGCTGAAGTAAGCACAGCAACTTATTTGCTGTCAGGGTACATTGAATTTAAGATGAGTATTTATTTTGGTTCTAAGGAGGTTTTGCTTTTGTGGATTGAAAGTTGGATCAGCTGCATGAAAACAAGATGGGACTACAGGGAGCACAGGAAGTAAATTAGTTTTTTCTAACTATGCATTCTGTAAACCTACCTAGTTAATAATAGTTAGCATGGGGCACATATGTGCAGTTTCTCAGATGGGTGAGTCATGCATCGGATGTGCACATTCCTGACTCTGTGGTTTGGGTAGAGAGAGACGTTCAAAAGGGCATGTTGCCATCACTGGTTTCTAATGCAAAGAGTTCTAGAGGAAAAAAAAAAATATATATATATATATGTGTATATATATGTATACATGCATATATATATATATATATATATATTTAGAAAGGAGTTTTTTTAACCTCTTTTGACCAGTGACTTAATTTTAGAGGGGCATATGAAATAAAAACCTCAGTGGTCATCAGCTACACTATACATTCCATAAAATTGATGAATATTAGTGACCTGTATGCACTATCTCATTTAATGCTATGATTAAATCACATGACTATGAAGGTAGGTACCATTGATACTCCCATTTTACCAAGGGGGAAAAGTAAAGGTCACAGAAGTAACACAATTTACTGAAGTTCACACAAAGAAATTCAAAGTCTGTTTCATGTATGTATGTTGTATTGTTATTTTATGATCTCACTTCTTATTTGTAAAGAATCATCCTGCCTATTTTCTTAAATCACCAAACCAAGAACATTTGTACCATCTTTTATTTCTTTTAGACATTTGCAAATGGAATACCTATTTTGTTTAATCTTAACTCATTATCTGGAAAGTGAGTGGTATTATTCAGATTTTATCTGAAGGAACTGAGGCTTAGAGAGGTGGAATGACTTGCTCAGGAGGTTGGTTTACTTTTTCTTCACTTCAGGCCTTTTTTATAACAAAGCCCACACTCTCTCCCATAGAGCACATTCAAGGTTCTGAGATTTGAATCCAGAAGAAGATTGGCTACAAGTCATGAATCCATGAGAGTAAATACCTGCTTAAAATTTTTTTATGTGGACGCACACAGAACACAGACACATACATAGAGCTAGCATTGCAAGTCTCGTGAACTATATTTCGTTTTGAAATACAGTGATATGAGAGATAACGCCTTTGTTAAAAAAAAACACATACTTTGTGTCATCAGAGACAAAGGTGGTACTCTTTGTTGAAGAATAAATTTCCATAAGAATCTTCTTAGATTAAATACAATAGGTGCAGAGCATAGGCCTCAGAAATATCATAGAAAAAAAAATGATAGTGGCAATCACCACTGTGAATAAAAGCACAATGCCTACTTAAAAAAAAAAAAAATGAAGTAGGAGCAGAGGACAAATCTGTACTCTCTTGCTGGCATCACTCCTCTGCAGTTAGATTTCTGTTCTCTTATCTCCCTTAATTGTCAGTGAATTATAACATCTTTTACATTAGTGTTCAAGTTGCTCCTTAATTATTATTATTATTATTATTTACAATTTCACCCGTTTGACTTGGCTTTCTAAGTATAAGATGGTCAACCTGACCCCAGGCACACAGCTTTTTCTTTTTTTAACCATTTACAGTTTCTCATAATATCTGGTATATTTCTTACGCACAAATATTTGTTTGGTCGTTTTCCTTGTTACGGAGATGTTTAAAATCATCCTCAATGTACATAATCGTTTTGACAGACGTGGTATCAAACACAGCAACATGTGAGTTGCTCAACGTGTTGCTCTATCCAGATACATAGAGCTGGGAACGTGATCAAGGATTGTTTGAACAGCTTCATTTTCTCAGCTGTACCTTGTACGTGAAATTCTATTGCTGTTTGTCTTTTATTGGATTTAAGAATAGCATGACAATTTGATGCAGAGTCACTGGGCTTTGGCAAATCTCTATTTCCTCACGGCCAGAGAAATTTACATTTCTTCCCAGGCTACTCTGTCTGTGAACAATCTATCTGAGGAGTGACCTCAGTTCAGTTGAAAGCATCCAACATTCTGAAAACTGTAAAGCCACAGCACTCACTGATTTTCCAAGGTCTAAGAGATAGTTTATAAACGATAACAAAACTACAGTACTATGCTCAAACCATTTTTTAAAAGGAAATAGAGTTATAAGTCTACAAGGACTTATTTAAGAAAGATGCAGTAATGTTGGGGACAGTGGATTCAGCCACACTGTTATATCAAAGAAGTATTTCATGTGTGAGGAGATAAAGCAGCAAACTATACAAAATAAACAGCATGTGCTCACCTTAGATATCTAGGACATTTTTCTTTGAATAAATTTGCTCTGCTTTTAGGGATCCAGGGCAATATTGTCTGTTAAACAAGTTCTGTATTTGGTCTGCTTCTGCGTGTCTTAACCCTGCCTTTAATTGGCATATGCCCAGGCAATTAAAACTATAGTATCTAGCAAATTAAGAAAGTCATTTGAAATTCCAAGGTCAAATTGAAATGACATTGAATTGTCTTCCTTGGGGGATTATTCCTGCCTCTGTTTGTCTCCACCAGTGGTGATAATCTAGGCTTTGGTTACCTCCTCTTTGCATGTTCAAAAGGGGAAAACACAGGAATGCAATTTACCAAAGGCCAGAATGACAGATGGAAGACTGAAGTTAAACAAGACTGAAGCCCAGCAGGTCAGAGCAGGATAAAGAGTCAGAGGCAATTTAATCCTATTCCATACTTTTGCAAGACAAAGGAACCCAAGCCCAGAGTAGTGAGATGATTTACTTAGGGTCATCACAACTAGGCTACCCTCCAGTGATCTTTCTGTCAATAATTACAGTAGGGGACATTCTTTGAACACTTGCCTACACCAAGCACTATAGAGCCAGTGAAATAAGTTTCCACTGTATCATACTGTCCACCAAACTACTTCTCTGTAGCTGAGCCAATAGCTGCAGTCTCTGCAGCTCATTCTCTGCCAGACTAAGACAACAAAGGAAACACAGGAAGCATGGTTTAGCTCACTTTCACATCCCTCGTTCTTGTTCTGAAAGTATACTCATGGCAAAGAAATATCCCAAAGCTAGGCAGCCCCAAGAGGGAGTGCCTCTGGCATGAATATTCTAAAAAATCATCAACCCTGAATATTTGAGTTGATTCTGTGATTTATGCATCTAGGGCTGAAATAAAACATTTTGGAGTTTCTATGCAAGACTTTGCAATATTCATATTAGTCAAGGTCAGCTTTTTCCAAAATATGCTCTGTGGATCACTTGCCTCTCAGATAGTCTATGGGAAAAAAAAAAAAGCCTGCGATTAAATAATTTTGGGGAAAAAAAAACTACATCGTCTTGATAATGTTCATTACCGTATAGAAGTTTTGAGAATACCTATAATAAAGAACATGATTTTTGTTTAACTCAGCGTTTCTCAAATTTAGATAAACACAGAACTTAATCCCCCACTACCTTTTATTTAAAATTCCTGTTAACATTTCTGCAGCGCAGATATGGGCAAAGGTGTGTGAGTGAAAATTTAATTCATTCAAAAAACACTTACCAAGTACTGATATTATAGTTGATGCTGGGTTATAGAGACCAGAGATCCAGTCCCTGACTTCATGGAGCTCACAAGCTACAGAGGGAGATAGGCTTGGAAATCAGAGTTATAATATGGCTTGGCAAGTAGTGTGATGCACAGAAGGAGGGACCATGGAGCTAGAAATTAAGACTTTTCTGATCACCTGGTTGTTTAAGAGTAGTGCTGACCACTGACTTGCATTATTCCTACATTCTGAGGCTTAACATAGTAGAAGTTTAGTTCTCACTCATGTAAGATCCAATGGAGCAGAGCAGCAGAGACAACTGTGGTCCACACAGTCATTCAAGAACGCAGGCTAATGTTCAGCGTGTGGCTTCCAAGGTGTTCCTGGACGTCAGCATCCAGCCGCTAGACAGGAAAAGAGAAGAGAGAGAGGAACATCGCGCAATGGGCTTTTATGACCCAGGCCTGCAGAGACGCCTCACTTTCACCCACGGTCTGATGGCTGGAGTTCATCCATGTGGTTGGCCACACCTAGCTTAGTTAGAGAGAGAGGCTGAGAAATGTGGGCCAGCTCTGGGTCTAGCCAGGAAGGGAAAAAGGTTAGGTAAGCAGCTCACTAGTCTCTGCCTCAATGGACGATATGATCTGAGGCAACAGAAGGGGTAAGGACATTCCAGGCAGAGGGAATAAACTGTCCAGTGACATAAAGAGAAGGCACTCTTGGCACTATTGGCAACCCCCAAATGTCCGATATGCCTAGAGCAGAGGCCACCTGGGGAAGGGTGGTAGGAGATAAATTAGTATAATAAAGTGGCAAGGACATGTAGAGTTTTTGTTTTGTTTTTCTTTTTTTTTTCTTTTTTTGAGACAGGGTCTCACCCTGTTACACAGGCTAGAGTGCAGTGACCTCATCACAGCTCACAGCAACCTCCAACTCCTTGGCTCAAGCGATCCTCCTGCCTCAGCCTCCCCAATAACTGGGACTACAAGCAAGTGCCAACACGCCTGTATGATTTCTCTATTTTTTGTAGAGACAGGGTCTCGCTCTTGCTCGGGCTGGTCTCGAACCCTGGCCTCAAGCAATCCTCCAGCCTCGGCCTCCCAGAGGATTAGGATTATAGATAGGCATGAGCAAGTGTGCCCAGCCAACATGGGCTTTTTGTACTGTGCTAAAGAGCTTGGATTTTATTTTTCAAGAGAGTGAGTTATTAAAGAATCAAAAAAGTGCTGAACTAGAATCCAAAGAATGTGTTAAGAGGTTAGTGGTGAAGAATAGGTATAAATAATGAGCTAAGAATTGGCACAGAATAGGGATGGATACAAGAAATATCAGTGGGTCACATATACATGACTTGGGGACCTATTGAAGGTAAAAAGTGAGGAAGACAGAAGCAGAGTCAAGAATACCTCCTTGACATTTCTGGCTAGTGAGATGTTGGTCTGACTTATTAAGAACAAAAGAAGATTTGGAGGGGAAGATAATAAGTGGGAGGAACCTTTTGGGGTCTGATGTGCAGGAGGAAGTCTCTGGAGGCTGAGATTGGAGGCTTGTCAGCATGCAGGTTTCCTTGAAGTGAGTAGAATGCATGTAATCTCAAAGAGAAAGAAAATCAAGGCATGTGGAAGGCTCATAACAAACCCACAAGCCAGAATTTAAAAGGGCTAGAAGAAGAATTTTTCCATGAATTGATAAATATTTTTGTCCTTGACATCGTAAAATGATAAGAGAACCAAGGGAAGAAAGAGTTTTGAAAAGGAAGGTAGGAATGTCCATCAAGTGATGAATGCACGAATACAGTGTGGTGTGTGTATACATAAAATAATGTTGGTCATCAATAAAAAGGAATGAACTACTGATGCATGCTATGACAGAGGACCCTTGAAAACAATCATGCTAAATTAAAGAATCCTGTCACAAAAGACCATTTGTATGAAATGTTCAAAATAGGCAAATCTATTGAGATGGAAAGTAGCTTAGCTGTTCCCTAGGACATTGAGAGCAGGGGGAGAAGGACTGGTTGGATAGTGGAAGGAGAAGAGAGTGACTGCTAATGGACCCAGGGCTTTTTGGAGGAAGGATGAAAATATTCTAAAATCGATTATGGTGATGGCTGCACAACTATGTCAATGTACAAAAAAACCATTGAATTTTAGACTTTAAATGGTAAATTGTATAGTATATGAATTATATCTCAGTAAAGCTGTCATTTAAAAGGTTTTTTTTAAAACAGGAAGGTAAGACCAAAAAAGTCTTGGGTAAAAGAAACACATATGTCTTCTAAAAAAACCTTCTGGAGGCACACTTCTATGATTTCTATACCAACCATGTGGGGTTTTTTGTCCAGAATTATATTTAAATTTCTGTGTAAAGAACTCTCTCATTTTAATTGTAATTGGTCACATTTTTGAGGGATTTCAATCACCACCTATGTCTTTTTCTTCTTGAATAAGTCTAGGTTTTCTGCAAATTAGCGTTGAGTTTTATGATAAGTAAGCTGGGGAAGTTTTATTTATAGTAAAATATGTTTAATACCAAAGTTAATATCAAAATTATTTTGGAAGATACTGCAACTGGCTATGAACATGTAGCCTCCCATTATCCAGGGTTATGTAATCACTATCCACACCCTGAGTCATGCCTGGGACTCAAAGTGAACCCAGCCAAACCTTATCAGAGGAAAACATTTGCCATTTCACATTTAAATTCTCATCCAAGGTATTCTCCATGTTTTCTTGGAACAGGAGAAATACCACAGTAATACATTATTTAGTAACCAGTTTGCTTTGCAAAGGTCAGATTCGTATTATTCAAAGAGTAATGGTTAGCATGCAATAGCACAGACAGTTTTGTTGTTTTAAAGTAATAGAATGTGATGAATGAAACCAACTTTCTCTGGGAGAAAGATGTCTTCTTTCCTCAGCATTTGATTTGTAAGCGGGTTGGGCTTCATTAATATTTCAGTTTCTTTTTAATCTGTATGTCACTTTTTATTACTCCCTGCTTCTGGGAAGGTTTTCCTTTGAAATACCGATAACACAACATTCTTCACTCTAACATCAAAACAAGGGCTCTCTCTGGGACACCTCGTTGTATTTCATCTCTAGAGATACAATTATTTTGTGTTTATCCGTAGTTCCTCAAGGAGCTGAAGACGTAGGACACCCTTCTTGCAGATCTTTATATTTCAAAAGAAGAATCTGATTTGTTAGTGTTGCAAATATTAATTCAGATGGTCTTGCATCATCCTTGTGAGTTACCTGTTCTTAACTGAGCTATGTAGAAGTTCTACTTTTTTATTAGCATGGCACTTGGGTCTTGGAAGCTATCTTAGTTGATCTTTTCAAAATGTTTTCATGAGGTTTAGTAGTTTAGAAAACAGAGTGTCTTTTCTGTTGGCACATTTTAAACATTTAAATTCATTTTCAAACTCAGAATGAATCAGAACAGGGAATAGAATTATAGGCAACCCTTTTTGAATTTTCAACATGATCACATATAGCAATAAAATTACCAATAGGAACTCAGAATCAGTATCTCTGGAGATTGACATTGAGAAATCAAGGTTGGCATCTCTTTAGCAAGCTTGAGCCTCTTTCATGTGAGTTGGTGATTTTTATTTCCTGGTCACTTTGTAGAAACTCAGTGGAAAAAAAATTGAAAGTCTTAGTTTTTGTCTCTAATAGGAGAAATCCCTAGAATTTGAGCCTCAACCTGAGTAAGTGACCATGCTTGGCTCTCAGAGAATATGAGGGTAGATAGGATGGTAAAAACTTACACTACCCTCTCAGTCAATCCCTGTGGGGCAAATGGAATAATTTCTAACGTTTTTCTCTAGCTGGACACTTGGCATATGAGAAAAAAGATGGGGTATGGAAGATGGGTCTATCCACATCCTAAAATGTTAACACTGACCTGTGTTTACCAAAATGGCATGAGGCATCAGTATAGTGGATGCCTTCATCTGCCTTTTTATGAAGGTCAATTGTGGCATCGCCTTGATTCTTCAAAGATTTCATCTCCCTGGTAAAGGATATTATCCATTTAAATAGATACACTTAGAAGCTTAAAAACAGCTTGTGATTATGAATGGGCAAAGATAACTGATCCTCAAAAAGTTCAGACCCCTTATCGTGTCTGTACAGCAGGCATGCTCACCTACACTGGTAACACACCGTAGCTAACAATAGGATAAATTCACATGACTATTTTACGGATCTTCCTAGAAGAGGAATGGCAATGAATCATCTTGTTATCCAGGTCAATTAATACTCTTTCTCTTTAGATTTGTTGATTCAGTTTACTGGTTATTTGGGGTATAACTGGTTTCACGTCCTTAGGGTTTTAATTTACCTGTAGAGTCTTGTTTTTGTAGAATAGCTTAAGTGTTCATAGCCATTGTTTATGATTCTACAAATCGGTCATTATAAGTAAGATCTAATTTTTGGACTGGTGTTAGGAAAATGGACACTAAAAAGACACCTGTTTCAGGGAGCAAACATTTTTTCTTTCCAGGTTGTAGTACAATAAGGAGCTCTTTTATGATCATTATTGATTTTTCTAAAATAAGACGCCACTGATTTATTTAATCTGTGTTAGCTTTTTCTTCCAAAGAAATTCCTTCAGGCAATTTTATCACAAGGAATAAACTTTTTAAAATATGCAACTTTCCATTGCTCAAGGCAGAAACCACCCTTGATTAACTTTGTAACATTTAAATTCATTAACTAATTCAGTAATAGTTATAAGAAGTCTACTGTGAACCAGCCAGCCATGGGTTTAGGCCCTGAGGGTTAAGATCTTGTCCTTGCCCTATAGGAGCTCTTGTTCTAGTGGGATAGGGAATCACGTAAATAGGTAACTGCAATGCAGTCTGACAGCTGCGATAATAGATATTCAAAGTACAAACATACTTATAAGTTTCAAAAGTATTTTTATACTTCTATAATGGCAAGTACAGTATCTTACGAGGATCTGTTTTTCTCTCCTATAAATATAATGTAGCGGGTAGAATTTTTTTATTCAAAATGCCCAATCTGTGATCAGACAACCTGGGCTTAAATGTCTGGCCTCAATAACTCGGTAACATTGGGAATTCATTTAGTCCCCACAAGCTTTATTGCAGAAATAGTGAAATAGGCATAAAACAGAAGCCTCTAAGGTAGTTGTGTACATTCCGTTCTTTGCTGTCACATCACACCTGGCTCTAAGCCACCCTTACCTGAACCAATTAGACCATCCTTGCTGAGACTGATTGCAAAATGGAACCATGAATTCCTCCCACACAGGTGTGCCTGTTCCTTTGCAATGTTACTTTCCTGTCTCCCTCCCCACTCCCCCCATCAATAGGTGTACGATATTTCCCTATCCTGTTGGTCTGGGCTAGACTTGTAACCTGCCTTGACCTGTAGAAAGCAGCAGAAGTGACCCTTCTGAAGCCCGGCTTTAAGAGGCCTGGCAGCTTCCACTTTTGTCCTCTTGAAATGTCGTTTTGAGGCTACCGTGGCAGGGAGCCAGTCTAACCTGCTGAAGGATGACAGCCCGAGTGGAAGAGAACTGAGGCAAACCCAGCGGACTGCCAAGACCTACGGCCGGAGTTTTGAGTGAGGTCGTCTCAGACCTTCTAGCCCAGCTGTCACTCCAGCTGATTGTAGCCACATAAAACAGCCCAGGTGAAAGAAACAACGAAAAATAATAAATTGTTATAGTTTTAACCGCTCAATGTTGGAGTAGCCTGTTATACAGCAACAGACAATTGAAGTACTTACCCCATATAATCCATATGCCTCATATGAGAAAAATGGCCTTTTTTAAACAGAAACTGATTTCATAAATCCAAATTCATCACCACATATTTTATGTTTTTATTATTTTTAATTGACTCTTAACAATTGTACATATTTATTGTGTACAGTGTGATATTGTGGTTCATGCATACAATGTATAATGATCTAATCAGGGTAATTAGCATATCCTTCAGCCCAAACATTTATCATTTCTTTGTGTTGGGAACGTTCAAGATCTTCTCTTTAAGCTATTTGAAAATATACAATAAATTATTACCCATAATAACCCCACAGTACTATAGAACACTTGAACTTATTCCTCCCATCTGGCTGTAATTTTGTATCCGTTAACCAATCTCTCTCTCCCCAATTCTTTTCCCAACCTGCAGTAACCGCTGTTCTGCTCTCTACTTCTGTAGATCCACTTTTTTTAGTTTCCACGTGTGAGTGAGAGCATGCAGTATTTGTCTTCCTATGCCTGGAGAATTTTACCTCACGTTGGTCTGGGCAAAGATTGTATGGATAAGACCATAAGCGGTGCTAGCTCACTGTCGTTTCTTAAAATTGAGTAATATTCCATTGTAAGCATATACCAAATTTTAACAATCCGCTCCATTCAAAGTGAGGTGACATAAGACCCGAAGAACGGGCCCCACTTGTACTCGCCATCAAATTGGTACTGACTGATTGACACTACAGTGCTCAAATGGTGGTGGTGTCCACCAGGGATTTGGGGGGTGGGGTGAGACCCACATCCGAGAGATGTGGTGAGCACTGTGGAGGGGAGGGGCATGCTTGAAGTGTATTTGGGGATGGGAATTAGGGGTCTCAATGGGGGGTAGGAAATCCTCTAAAACTGATTTATGTGAATAGCTGTACATCTTGGTAAATTTACTAATAACCATTTAATTGTACACTTAAAATGGAGCAAAGACATGATATGTAAATTACGCTTCAATAAAGAAAAAAATAAAAAAGACCTCAAAGGAATAGGCAGCAAAACCAAAAATAGACAGATGGGACTGTAGCAAACTAACAAGCTTCTACAGAGAAAAAGAAACAGTCCACTGAGTGGAGAGACAACCTGACCCCATACTTTAAAAGAGGTTTCCTTCCTACCTGATCTGGCCCTGTCCACCCCTCCTCACTTTCCATCTTCTCTTGAACTCACCGTTCCAGCCACATTCCCAGAACATGCTAAGCCTTCTCAGGCTTTAGGACTTTTGTTCTTTCCCTTTGCTCTTCCTGGAATTCTTTTCCCCAGGCTTTGACATGCCTGACTCTGTCTCATCGGTCAATTCTCACCTAAATGTCACTTTTTCAGCAAGGTCTTCTCTGGCTTCCTAAAATAGCCCCACTCTCACCACCAGCTAAAACTTACATAATTTCTCTATTTTCTTTTCATCATAGTATTCACCACTGTCTATGATTACCTTGTTTATTTATGCTTCCATTATTGTCCGTTCTTCCCACTTTCCCAAGAGAGGAAGCTCTGTGAGTTCCAGAAAAAGACTTACGGGCCACTATGTGTCCAGCTCCTAGGACAATGTCCAGCACATAGTATGTGCTTAGTAAATACTCATTGAATGAATGGGTAAAATAGCCGTTCTGAATAATGACTTAGAATAACAGATATGAAAGCATCTAGAAGAGGACCTGAGTCTTGAGGACAGTACTACTGACTATTAATAAACATTAATGCACACTGTTCTTCCTACTTGTTACCTTATCTCAAATACTTTCTTTGTACCAGGCATTCGGCTAAGCATATTATATCCATTATCTCGTTTGTTCCTCATATCAACCCCAAGTTTTAGTTTCTAGAGTTATTATCCTTTTTTTTTGCCAATAAAAAAACTGAGTCCTAGGCCAGGCACAGTGGCTCACGCCTGTAATCCTAGCATTCTGGGAGACCGAGGCAGGTGGATCGCTCAAGGTCAGGAGTTCGAAACCAGCCTGAGCAAGAGCGAGACCCCATCTCTACTAAAAATAGAAAGAAATTAATTGGCCAACTAAAAATATATGGAAAAAAAAAATTAGACGGGCATGGTGGCGCGTGCCTGTAGTCCCAGCTACTCGGGAGGCTGAGGCAGAAGGATTGCTTGAGCCCAGGAGTTTGAGGTTGCTGTGAGCTAGGCTGATGCCACAGCACTCTAGCCCAGGCAACAGAGTGAGA
>CAUYRT010034304.1:0-12272 GCA_963574885.1 Lepilemur ruficaudatus | reverse complement strand
CAAATTCTTTTCCACAAAGGTTGCGCCAATTTGCAGTGCCGCCCACTTTCCCCTCTTCTATTCAACATAGTGCTCAAAGTCCTAGCAATAGCAATTAGGCAAGACAATGGTATTAAGGGTATCCAAGTAGGTACAGATGAGATCAAACTCTCGTTCTTCGCTGATGATATTATATCTAGAAAACCCCATGGATTCTTCCAAGAGACTCCTTGATTTGATAAATGAATTTGGTAAAGTCTCAGGTTATAAAATCAATATACACAGTTCACAGGCATTCATATATGCCAAAAATAGTCAAGCCGAAACTCAAATTGAAAAGGCAATACCTTTCACTATAGCCTCCAAAAATATTAAATGTCTAGGAGTAAATTTAACAAAAGATACGAAAGACTTATACAAGGAGAATTACGAAACAAACTGGGAGGCATCAGTCTTCCATACTTCAAGTTGTACTATAAAGCAATAATAATCAAATGAGTTTTTATTGGCACAAGAATAGAAGCATTGATCTTTGGAACAGGACTGAGAATCCTGAGATGAAACAATCTACATATGGTAACCTAATCTTTGATAAACCAGACAAAAATATACATTGGGGAAAAGAATCTCTTTTCAATAAATGGTGCTGGGAAAACTGGATAGCTACATGCAGTAAAATGAAACTGGATCCCTACCTCTCACCTCTCACAAAAATATTTTTTCTTGTTATAGAATTCTTAGTTGACAATATTTTCTCTTGAATATTATTCCATTGCCATTTGGGCTTTGTGGCTTCTACTGAGAAATCAGCTGTTAATCTTATTGGAGATCTCTTCCATGCAATGAGTCATTTCTCTCTTGCCACTTTCAACATTCTCTATTTGTCTTGGGTTTTTTGACAGTTTAACTATGATGTGTCTAGTTGGGAGTTTCTTTGAATTTGTCCTACTTAGAATTAATTGAGCATCTTGAATATTTACATTAATGTTTTTCACAAATTTGGAACATTTGGGCTGCTACTTTCTTTATATTTTCTTCAAATATCTGTTCTGTACCTATTCTCTCTTCTTCTTATTTTTTTGGACTCCCATTATGCATGTGTTTGTATGCTTAATGGTGTTCCACAGGTCTCTAAGGCTCTATTGATTTTTCTTTGTTATTTCATCTTTCTGTTCCTTTTACTGGGTAATCTCAATCAAACTGTCTTTAAATTCACTGGTTCTTTCTTCTGCCTGTTCATATCTACTGTTGAGCCCTTCTAGTAAATTTTTCATTTTTTTATTGTACTTTTCAACTTCAGAATTTGTTTGTCTATTTAAAATAATTTTTATCTCTCTACTGATATTTGCTGAGACATCATCTTCACACTTTTTTTTTTAGTTATTTGAGAATAGTTAAAATAGTTGCTTTAAAATCTTTGCCAGTCAAATTTATGGACATTCTCAGAAATAGTTATTTTTGATAACTTTTTTTAGCTCTGTGTATGGATGGGCCATACTATTTTGTTTCTTCGCATGTCTCATAACTTTTTGTTGACAATTGTGCGTTTTAAATAATATAAATTGGCAACTCTTAAAATTATATTTTTCCTTGTTTTAAGACTTTGTTGTTTTGTTGTTTGTTGTTGTTATTATTGGTCATTTGTTTATTGATATTCTGAACTGCTTTTATACAATCTGTATTCTTTGTTGTATGTGGCCACTAATGTTTCTGCTCATTAGCTTAGTTATCAGCTAACGATTGGACAAAAACTTCCTTAAATGCCTAGAGTCAATATGTCTTGTAGACTTTGACAATGGGCCTTGTGTGTGTGTTGGGGCATACCTTTACCACTCAACCAGGCAGTTGATAAGCCTACCTTACTCTTTACTTCTTGGTTTGAGCCTCTAGGTGATCCAGAGGTGAAAATTTAGGGCCTTTTTAGGCCTTTACTGAGCATGCCTGTGATTGTGGGCATGCACACAGCTGAACATATGTACATAGCCTTCTAGATTCCCAGGGATATGTGAAGCTTTTCAAAGTCCCTATGGACACTCCCTAACTTCTGTTTTGTAAACTTTTTAGTTAGCCTATTGTTCATGCCAACTATTATCCAGGCAGACATGATGTTAAATAATTTGCTCTAATTGTTTTCAACAAATGCTCTGGGAGCAGGTACTTTTCACACTGAATAAGCTCTCTGAGTCTAGTCAAATAAAGACAGCCTTACAAGTGGGATCTTTGGGAGAACCACAAGACAGATCAAACAGTGACAATTCTCTGAAGATGAGACTTAGAAAGAGAGCTTTACTCTACTTTGTCCCATCTGGTGGCTGCTAGGCTGCTGGTTTTCACTGAGATTGCGGGATATTGGTTTTCAAGGCTACTATGGAGAATTAGGAGATGGGGGAGATAGGGAAAATTAAAACATTACAAATCTTGGTATTATTACTGAGATTCAGGCTCTCCCAATTGTTGTAAACCTTAGATTAGTTTCCAGAATTCTGAAAAAATCATTCAGAAATTTTAGCCAGTTTTCTTGATGCTCTTATTGAGGAGAAAAATTTTGGAGGCCCTTAATCCTCCAATTTTGCTGATGTCATTCTCTTTTATTTGATCATTTCCTAATCTACAATTTATTCTAGTGTTATCAGTAATTGAATACATTATAAAGTGTTGTCCATATAAAGATATGAGGCTAACATATAGTTAAAGTCATTTTATTACTTGATACTTCTTTAAGTATTGCCATAAGTAAACCTTTGTTTAGAGTGCAAACTAAGCTATTTTGTCTTGCCTTTATTGTTCCACCTGCCCATCCTGCCATCCAGGCAGTCAGCCAGCTGTCAAAATCCACTCAGCATCTACCATGTTCAGGTCTGTAATTCCAGACACTGGTGGATCATTTGAAAACTGAGGAATTTTGATTTATCTTGAATTAGGAATCAAATATTTGAATTTTTATTTCCAGTACCCTAGAAAAATCTAGTGTCACCTTGAGAATAAGAAATTTGAGAGCTAAACCTTGAAAAGAATATGCAAAGTAGAGGCAGAAAATGCTTCTAATTAGTATGTCCTATGAGGAAGATTAGAAATTGGTCAAATATAGGCCCTTGCATTTATGAGTTTGAAGTAAAACTAGTCTATTAATGAATAAAACATTTTTTGAATAAATATTTTATATATATATTTTTTTAATTTACTGATGGGATACCCAGGAAATGGGATTCTAGATTGAACCCTTTACTGAAGTCTGGGCAATTCATGTTCATTAAATTAGTTTTTTCTTTCTTCCCTTTCTATAGAAAAGAAGAAAAATAAATGATGAATTATAAAGCAATCCCTCCCATACTCCAAATAAGAAAGCTTAAGATAATTGAAATGGAAATGGGTGCTTAAAAGGTAGAAACCTTTTCATATGTTCTATTTTCATACATTTTAGGCAAATTATTTTACTCTAGTATATATGTTAGTTTGTGCTCTTTGTGGGTACCTCATTGTTTCTTTTAAATGTGTTTTTCCTAAGATAATTGTTGCTCATTTGAACCTATTTAATTAAAAATTTTTGTATTTATGTGAGATCAGTGACTACTTTGCTTTCTTCTGTCTCTGTCTCTTGCTTGCCCTCAATTAACCTTTTAAAAATATTATTAATATTAAAGAATATCCAACTTTACCAGATAAGCAAGGGATTTTTGTTAAAATACATAGTTTCTCTGTTTACCTGGTACACTCAGGCATTTTTTTCAATATTAAGTAGTATATTGAAAGAGAGAGAGAGAGACAACCACTTGGCATAAATGACACAAACAAGCCAAATTGTTGGCCGCACACTCTAATCTATAGGTGTATTACCTGAGGTAGAAAATCAAATGTTCTCCCTTGCTTGTTGATGTGGAACTGAATTCATATAACAGCAAGAAGTCCAAAATGGCTGAAGCATCACTGCAGAGGGGAGAGTAGAGAGATGAGGCTTTTTAGGAGTTTAAATAAGAAGTTCAGATTTTTATTTTCTAGGAGATGGAGAACCATTGACGGATTCTAAGCGGTAAGGAGACATGGTCATTTGCAAGAAAACTTCACTCTTGGACCTCTGTAGAGATGGATTTAATCAGCCAAGACCTATCTTTAAAGGTAGACTCCCTTAATCTTATGTTGGATTTCTTTTTGAAGTTGGTTGCAGCGTCACTTTGCAAAACTTTTCCATCCAGACTCTGCAATTAAAGTTATTCCAATGAGAATCTATTCTAGACAGTAGTCTAGGTCATGTTATATAAACCAGGTTGGACTTTGAAAAATGAAATGTCCTATTTTTATACATTGCTAATAACAACAACAAGCTTATGAATGCTCTCTGAAATTTCTAGGCCATGCCACAGAATCTTTATTGTTTTAGTCTCTCGTACATTTATAATAACATTTTCTGTTTTTAGAATAGTTCAAAGCAAGGGGCACCATTTCATTTATTTTATCTTTTGCATCAGTAGTGTAATAAAGAACTGTCTGTATTTCACATAACTTTTTCATTTCATCTTTATGCAACTCCCATGGCTAAGAATTATTATCCTCATTTCAAAATTAAAGAAGCTGATACCCAGGTTAAGCAACTTGGCTTTAATTGCAGAAATAGTAGAGTTGGAATTTGAACCCAGGTCTCTCTAACACCAAAGTCCTGTCTTTCCAATATATCACCCTCCCTTCTTGATAGAACTTGTCTAGTTCCAATATCATTTTTAGTTTGTACACCCCTTTACTGAACATTTTCTTCATGTCACCTGAAAGCATTATGTGTATTAAAAATCTGCATATCTCTGCATTAGGGTAACTCAGCTTACTTGTTTACATCACGTAGCCCTTGTTTCCTTCATAATAACAGGATAAAGAAGAGCCAGAGGAGTTCTTCTTTCCAATGACTTACATCACTCTGCAGACAATTGGCAGCCAGGGGAGGGGCAGCTGCCACACTCTTCAGATAGCTCTCTATTTAAAGTTCAAAGAGACTGGGTAACAATAAGGAAGAGGTAAGTGTGGCTCTGACCAAGCCACCCAAGAACAGGAATAATGGCTGAAAAAGGTAAGATTTAAGGCATCAGATTCTCTTGGCAAAAATGGCTTCCAGATTGGCTTATTTATGTTTCTTGGTGTTTCCAGTCATTCTGAAGATTGTTGTATCTCTGCTAAAGGATCATTAGCCATATGGTTAGTGTGGCTGCAAAAAATATATTAGATATGTAATTTATGGACCACGCTTATAGGTTATGAATAATTTTGAAAGGATTAATCAAACAAAACAGGTTAATTTTGTTCATGCTTAATTTGAAAGGACAGTTAGAAATCAGTTATTCTCCAGTGTTGTATAGGAGTGTGCTGGACAAGAAGTAAGGACAGTTAAGTTCTGTGTCAAATCTGCTACTAAATGGCCATGTGAGTTTGGAGAAGTCCCTCTACCCCTCTGAGCCTGTTTAATGACTGTAAAATGAGAATATTGGGCTTAGTCATCTTTTGTATGCTCCATATATAACATTTTTCTGATTTTTAGTTATTTTTATATATATATTTATATAAAGTAGTTGACTCATATGATAGAGTAGGTTGGATATATACTGTCTAAGAAACAGTTTTTAAATATCTACAGGAATTTTTGCTTTTAATCCTGACAACAACCTCATGAAATATGCATATTATCATCATCCCCATTTTTCAGATAAGAAAACTGAGACATACAAGTTTAGCAACTTGTCCACGATCACTAGGGAGTAGTGGCACCAGGTCTTGAACCCAGACAGTCTTGTTACAGAGTGCAGTTTCCTTAAGAACACGTCCAGCTGTAACTACTTTGGTATGCTCGGAACTAAACAAGAGAGAAGCATTTTGAAATTACTCTTCATGTTTAAGGAGAGGTTTTGTTCTTACTTGTGCTAGTAATATAAGTGACATATGCAAAGTATGTTGTGTGCTTATGTATTCCTATTTCAAAACAATGCCACAGGTTGTGGTAAAATTGAAAATATTGGTGTTAAAACAACATTAATGCATGTATGCTTGCAGTGGCAAAATGCACAGTAAGTTGTACTGTTTTATAAGGAATAATAAATAAGAGCATATTGCCTTTTAGGGCTTTATTACATGTAAATTTTATTAAAATGTTTATATTACATTTTATTAAGATATGCATGTATAAAATATTTATAAATGCTTGCTTAAAATATCAATATTAATTTTCAAATTCTTTGAAATTAGGAAAAACACTAAGCCACATATACGAACAATTCAAAAAAATTAACCATTTTGTACTTCCACTGTAATGGCACCTTAATTCATAAAAAGGCTTTTGTCCAAATGAAAGCAAAACGCATCTCATAATGTTTTTTTATCCTTAAAGCAATACCACATGGCAGGTAAAGAAGAAGGTTTTTCATTTAGTTGTTAATGCCTATTCAAGGTCACAAAGAGATGGAGAAGCAAGGAAAGCCTGTTGAATCTCTCAGTTAAGAGAGACTCCAACACTTTTGGAAAATAGACTTAAAGTAGTAAGATTCATTTCAACTTCAGAAAGTTTGATTTATAAGAGTGTCTTCTAATTTTAGAAGTGTCTCATCTCCTGATGATTTTATTTCAATAGCGTTTTAAAAATTTCACATATTAAAGTGGTGGAAATTGTAATAGGAGTGCAATTGTTAAGAATATGCTTTCTTTTTCTTTGTTAGCTAATGGCATAAGATCTAACTGTGCTTTGCAATTAAGAATGTATCTGAGCCCTTAATGCAGGGACACTGATTCTGTATAGTGTCTCTCTGTGTTGTTTCTAAATCCTTCTGTGTGATGTATGTGTGGATGTGTGTGTGTGTGTGTATGTGTGCTTGCTTGAAAGAACAAGGTTGAGGTGCAGTGAATATTTTAAAAAGGCACTTTTGTAAATTGCTTTTAACAAGTAAGAGTACCAATAGGAGGCACAGGTGGAATCATGTATGCAAATGTAATTTATATGCATGCTGGATTATTACTGCCTATAGATTCAGGTTCAGTGCTGGTTGTTATACTGAACAATATTAAAAAATAGAATCTCTTTCTTGAGTCAAGAATCATTATACAAGGTACAATGCTTTCCTTTTCCTGTGATATTTAAGATTAAAGTCAGCTATTGAGGCCAAGAACAATTCTCAACACCTTTCCCTAAGTTACGATTATTTAGTTTAGTAGGAATTGCCCCAGAGTTACATTAGATTGCTTTCATGTAAGCAGCTGTTCTATGTGCTGTTGCACAAGTGCATGAATGTGTTCTGTATACACTACAGACACATGGTGGTTTGAGACTACAAAGCTTTGCATATATGTTACATCATTTGACCCTCAGAACAACTCCAGGAGGTAGATATCACAAGTTTCATTATCCATACTTTACAAATGGGGAAGTTCAAGTTCAGAATTGCTCAAGGTCACATAACTGTAAAAGGAAGACCTGTGGTTTGAACCCAGCTCTTCTATTCCATCACCTGGGGATCATGATTAGTCACAAGCATCCTTTGCAGAAAAGAAAAAAAAAATATGTATGGGTATGACTAAAGAAAAATATATATGTATTTGATATTATCAGATTCCTCTTATTCTCTTGACTCAGAAAATTTAATACCAAAATGATCTACCTAGTCTGTTTTCTTTTGTTTATGTTTAAGCAGCGTCTACATTTTCACACCTTCTGGTTCCTGTTCTTCTCCTGATTGGCTGGATCGTGGGCTGCATCGTAATGGTTTATGTTGTCTTCTCATAGAAAGGTAAGGATTTAATAATTGAATATGCTTGTTCATAGTTTAAATTACTCCAGAAATAATCTTTTCCATTTTACTAATGGAACATTTTGTCATCCAGGCAAGAAGACATCAGATTGACATCATTCAGAAGAATTAAGAAAAACATGAATATGACTGATTATTAAATGTGTCTCATGTTAAATGACTGCAATGTTTGACATCACTTTATAAACTTGGATTATAAGTTAGCAACTTGGTGTGCAAAATAATTTCTCCAGGAACTCATTTGAACTTCTGAGGCACAAGAAAGAAATATAGAAAACATAAGTAAATTTTTCTATACACTAAGAGTAAGAAAAATGTTCCTAAGTATCACTAAAAATACATAAGCCATAAGGGGAAAGTTTTGTGAATTTAATTACATTAGAAAAAAATATTGCCCCTCCCTAACAAACACTATAGAGAAAATGGACTAGAGATAAGAACAGACAAATCACAAGAAACAAAATGTCAATGTTAACTTGCCCTTAGCCTCTTGTTCATAACAGAGAAATGTAATTAAAACTACACTGAGGTAACATTGCTCACTTACCAGATGGGAAAAAATAAAGATGTTTGACAACACATGTGTTGGAAAGGCTGGGAGGAAACAAGCACTCTCATACATTGCCTTTGAGAATTCAAAATGATACATTTTGGGGGGGTGTTTGGCCATTACTATCTATCAAAATGACATATACATTTAACTTTTGACCCAGCTATCCGTCTTCTAAGAATATGGCAATTTCCACAGGTACAATGACAAAAATACAAAATGGCATACACACAAGGCTATTTCTTCCGGCATAACTTGATATAGCAAAAACCTGACAACAAGTCAAATGTCCATTAATAGGAGACTGATTGAAAAAACTGTGGTATGTCTACATAATGCCGTACTCATGCGGCTGTGAAAAGGAATACAGAGTGTCTTCATGTACTGTTATGATGTGATTTCCAAGACAAAGTATTAAGGGAAAAGCCAAGTATAGAACAATGTATGCTACTTTTTTTGTAAGAAAAGGAGAGGCTATTCCATTATGTACACATATTTACTTAATTAAAACATTGAAACTGAAGAGACGCAAATGGAGGCTAGATATCTCTGAATGTACCTTGTTTTATAGTTTTCATCTTTGGAATCATGTAAATATTTTATAAATTAACAAGAAAAAAGTAAAACCTCCAAATATAAAGCAAACCAAAACAAATCTAATAGTATATCATGTTGGTAGCATAACCATAGAAAGAAAAGAAATCTTTCAAGTAACTTGAAAACACAGTAGATTTTACTGTGAATCTCCTATGGGATAAAAATTTTAAACACATTCAGTAGTCTTTTTGTTAGCAGTAAAAGTATTGATACTGTTGGTTTGAAATGCATATCATCAGCAAAAAAGTCAAATAAATACCCGGTGATCTTAAATTAGAATTGCAAATATCAGGACAAACTAATTATTTGTTTTCCTCCTTCTAAAAAATGTCCATCCTAGCTCTGCCTACTGAGAAAGCCTAGCAGGGATGCGAATCCTCACGCGGTCATTGTGGTCTCCAAGTACCAGTCTCCATTCAAAGGAGGCAGGGATCCCTGCCCTCACCTGGCACAGGAAATGTACAATATAATTTATAATTTTGTACTGAATTAATTAGTCTAAGGACACCTGCACACATTGATCAATTTAACATGACAAAGTGTAACGACTGGACATTGAGTGCCTCCTGATAGGATACAGTAGAAAGTACACAGTGCCACCCCTACGTTATTCTTGCCGAAACAAGTCCACTTGAAGTGGAACAAGTTTCTGGATCAATCTACCAGGCTACTCTAAACACAATCATGAGGGTACATTCAGCCAAGTCTAGAGTGTGGAAAATTATAAAGGACACATGACCTGGTTTTTCCAAGAAGTAACTAGCATTAAGAAGTGAGGTGGGGAAGGAGAAACTATTACAGAACAAGAAAGACTTAAGAGGATAGCAAACAAATCCAATGTATGGCTCAACTACAAAAGATATATTTTTGTATTTCTGTGATAAAGATATTAAGGAATTGTTATGAATTTGTTCATATATGCTACGCTTTGGTTATGGTTTGTTTGTCCCCACCAAGTCTCATGTTGAAATTTAATCTCCAGTATGGTGGTGCTGGGAGGTGGGGCCTAGTGGGAGGTGTTTGGGTTATGGGGAGAATCCCTCATGAATGGCATGGTGAGTTCTCACTCTCTCAAAACTGAAGTAGTTCTGGGGTAATGGATTAGTTTTCTGGAGGGTAGGCATTATACAGCCAGGATGCCTGTTGGGGTTGGTCCCTCTTCACATATGCCCACTTTCCCCTTTGACCTTTTCTATCCTGTTTTGACTCAGCACAATAGCTCTCACCAGAAGCTGAGCAGATGCTGGCGCCATGATTCTTGTATATCCAGGAAAACCATGAGCTAAATAAACTTCTTTTCTTTATAAATTACCCAGTCTCAGGTATTCCTTTATAGCAACACAAAATGGACTAAGACATTATAACAATGACAATTGGCAGTGAAAAAGAAAAGGCTCTTATCTATTAAAGATACATATCGAAATATTTGCTGGTCACATGACAGGATGTCCTTGCCTTCAAATACTGCCATAGAAAACGCAATAAAAATAAAGTGAGTGATATTAAATAAGATAGGCAAAATGTTGATATTTATTTAAGCTAAGTGATGATTTCATTAGGGTTTATTATACATTTTGCTCTACTTTTGTGGACATTTAAACACTTTTATAAGACGTTTGTTCCTTTTTTTCTGCTAATGACTCCATGTTGGCAACTACAACTAATGTAAATAAATAAATTAAATAAATAAATTAAGATAAAACAGTGCTGTTCCTGAACCTCATCCCTAGAGATTCTAATGCAGCAGGTGTGTACAGGGGCCAGGAATGCATTTTAACAAATTCCTCCCGGGGTTCTTGTGCACACAGAAATTTAAGAACCATTGCTTGACAGAAGTCGTCTGTAGACTTTAGTGCACATTAGCCTCCCGTGGAGGACGTGTCAAAACACCGATTGCTGGGCCTCATTCTCATTTCCGATTCAGGAGATCTGGGGTGGGAGTCTGTGAACTTAATTACTAACACATTTTCAGGTGATACTGACGCTATTGCCCGAGGATCGGTATTTTGAGAACCATTGCTCTAGAAGGGATCTGAGTTTTTCCTCATAACTTTAGCACCCTCTTCCATCCAATTGATTTTTCAACAGAAATCAATGCTCTTATCAAAAAGTTAGAGAAAGCTTTTGCTGTGCTCATTGATGCTTATCTTTTAAACTTGGTTAAATGTTTCAAAAAAGCTTCTTAAAAATATTCTATTTAAAGCAATATTTATAAAATTTAAACAAAAAATGTATACAAAATTAGGCTCAACTATTTTCATGGACGACTTGACCTAATTTTAGTTTTCTCCAGACCTGAAACAAAAACTGAACTCACCTTGAATCAGAGGTCTGCTGGAGTTGATTCCTAGAGGCTGATGACAACTGATTGTTAACATTTTCAGGAATTTTGCGAGTTAGTCAGTGTCTCATTGGTACCTTGAAATTGGTCACGGTGGAGTATGCACACCACAGAAATCAGTAAGTGCTTCCTCCCACTGAATAGCCGGGTTCTAAACATTTACCAGCACATCACTACCTCGAATCCTTTTGACTTGTCTGTTGCTTTAATAGCTTTGTCAGGGATTCAGGGCCAACTACTTTTTTAAAAAAAATGTGCTTGAGGTAATTAAAAAGATGGTCTCTCTATTCACTTGAACTCTTTTTGTGCTATAGACTTTAATGAGAAACGTGTGAAAGCTATAAACTCTCCCAGAAACCATATATGCACACAAAGTTGTAGGTACTAGGTGTTCATTGTGTTCAAGGTGTTCATCTACCTCCTGAAATTCATGGAAAAGACATCCTAGGTTAAGCAGCTCCTCAAGTGTCTCCTACTTTCTGAAGGCTTTAGGCTTCTTTACAACTTGTCTGTAGTTTCACTTTGAGTAAAAGATATGATCTCCTATTTAAGCTTTATTCCTAGCTACAGGCTATTTTTCTTTTTTAAAAGTAATTATTCATTTATTTTAATTGACAAAAATGGTATTTATATATATCTATGGTATACAACATAATGTTTTCATATATATATAAATTGTTGGATGACTAAATCATGCTAATTAATATATCCATGTCCTCACATACTTACTTTTTTTTTGTGGTGAGAACACTGACAGTCTACTCTTTTGCCAGGTGTGGTGTTGCATGCCTGTAGTCCCAGCTACTGAGGAGGCTGAGGCAGGAGGGTTGCTTCAGCTCAGGAGTTAGGGGCTGTAGTGCACTATGATCACACCTCTGAACAACCATGGGTATTCAGCCTGGGAAACATAGCAAGACCCTGTCTCAAAAAAAAAAAAAAATTCTACTCTCAGCAATTTTCAAGTATATAATACATTGTTATTAAGTATAACCTCTATGTTGTATAATAGATCTTCTGAACTTATTTCTCCTAT